>VUYV01000179.1:1198509-1209399 GCA_008711295.1 Anarhynchus alexandrinus | reverse complement strand
CTTCCCTTCCTTTCATCCTTCTTTCCTTATCCTCCTTCCCCCTTATCTCGCCTTCCCCTCATCCTTCCCTGCGCTTCCTGGTCCTCCTTTCCTTTCTTCTCTCCTTAGCCACCTTTCTCCACTCCTCCCCATCCCCCAGACTCCTTCTCCCCGTACCCACATTTTGCACCCACCAGAAATAATAATTATGCCTTTATTTATTTATTTTCCTCTCCCCTTTTTTAAATGCAATTTTAATTCTTACCCAGTGAAAGAGGGGAGAGAGAAAAAGACAGACAGAGTCGGTCACAGAGATAATCCCCTCTCCTTTAAAGAATGGATTTGAATTAATGGTCATTTTGTGGTGTGTGTATTATGGGAAGAGGGGGATTATATTTAGGGGAGAAAGGAAAGGGTCAAAGGTGTGTTGTTTCACTTATTCCTCTATTTACCTAGCATCACTTTGAGGTGAAACCTAGCTCCGTATTATTTCAAGTCCTTTTTTTTTTTTTAATTATTTTTTTTTTTAAATTATTCTCCTTTCTTCAGGCATCAGAGGTTTCTTCCTCCCTTTTATCCATGCCTTGTGCGTCTCTGTAATTTACAGTTGCTGCTGCTGCTCTGATTGTCTCAGCCGGGCGCCGGCGGGGAAGGGGAGCGGTGCTGTGCGCTGGGGAGGGGGCGGTGGGCACCCGCAGACAGCAGCGTCCTCCATCCCTTCCCTCCAGGCCTCTTCCAGGGTCTGAGACCTTTCGAACCACCCGCCTTGTACCCCATCCGGAATCCAGCCCGCAAGGTGCCAGCTCCCATCAAAGGATTTGTTCCGGTGGCAAAGAGTGAAAGTTTAAAACGGGGCTTTGTCTTTACGTGGAGCGCGCTGGGGATAGTGAAAAGCTGCGTGAATGTTGGCTGAAAGGCGGCGGCCAAAGTGCCTCGTTGCGTGGCTTCTGGAGTGGAAGAAGTTTTGCTTAGACATGGTGGTGGTGGTGGTGGGAAGCGGCGTCGCCGCTGCAAGACTTCCCTGGCTGCCTTGCCCGTTTGGGAGTTGGCGTTGTGGATGCGCGTGCTTAGGGGAGCGTCCATACGCCGAGGGTTCGGGAAAGTAACTTTTACATATTTACAGTGGGGTGTAATGCAAGGAGTAGGTAGCACGCACCTGCTTCTCCCTAGATTGGAGGGGTGAATGTACTTCCTTGTGTCTCGCCGGTTGTGTGCGGTGCCTGTTTTCTTTTTAAGGTGATGATGCTCTGTCAGTTGAAACAATCAGTTGGTGGTTGTGTTTTTCTCTTCATCAGTTGTGTAGTGGCAGAAGGTTTATTTGATCGTTAGCATGCTTCAGACAATTTCAGCCTTTTTATGCTTCCATTTGCTGAATTAGAAGTTTGTTTATACTTCATCAGGATAGATGTGTTTCAAAACCCCTACTATTTTAGAAATCTACAGATACCACAGCAGCGGATGCTATAGCAAAACTCTTATCAGCCTGAATAATATAAACACACACATGTTGTACACTACGTTGGCATGTATTCCCTAAGAAATGTTGATTCTGTTAACTTGTCAAGATGCAGCGAATGCTGTGTGTTTTGAAGTATAACGTAGATAAGTAGCATAAGTAGGGGTAGTCTTAAATCATGTTGCTCATGCAAACAACAAATCTGACTGGCTTTGTGGCTCTTGCAATGCTGCTGGTTTTCCTTTTTGCCTATAGTGTCTATGATTGATATTATGTATTGTGTCAGGCTTTTTACACTCCCGGTCGAACAAAATTCTTTCCAGAAGAGAAAAAGTACTGACCTGAAGGATGAACTTTTGCACTCAATTGTGTAAATCATTGTTTATGGAAATACCACCTCAGCTGTGTACAAGATAGCCGTAATTCCATTAATGGGCTCTGCTGATGACAAAAGCCTCAACAGGAAAGCTCCAGTGTCACTTGAGCCCTTACATGGCAATGCAACCCTAAAAGCTCATTTTTTAATATTAATGTTGAGCATGTATCCTACTGCTGAAATGCCTTTGAACCACTGAAACCCAAGAGTATTAAGACTGAGACTTTAAAGCCAAAGGAAGCAATTAGATCTTCTGCTCTGACCCCTTGACTATTACAGTCAGTTGGATTTTATCCAGTTACTTTTGAGAGCAATAACTCGCATTTAGCTGAAACATATTTTCCAGAAAAATTGGAATTTTGATCAGAAGACAATAAGAGGTGGAGAATCTGCTGTTTATTTAGTTCTTTGGCTTCGGCTTCCAGTCACTGGTTACTCGTGTGCCTTTCTCCACTATGCTAAAGAACTCAAAGTATTTTCTTACCATGGAGGTATTTATCTGGTGTAACCTAGTATTCCCTCTCTTTTCTACTTGAAAAAAAAACCCAAACAAACCCAACTGGACTAAAATTATTTAAATTTGTCACTGCGTACATTTTCCTCACAACTCAGTTTCTGTGGCTTTTTTTCCAAATCAACTTCTTCATCATTTTTGTGGAAACGTGAGCTGGATACAGCATGCCAATGCCTTGTCTCAGGAGTGTCTTGTGAGTTTCAATATTACCTCTCTAGTGTTACTCTTCTGTTTATGCACCACATTTACATATTAACCCTTCATCTGCAGCACTACATTTTGGTCTTTTCACACTCACTGTGGCAAAACCTTTGCAGGACTGTTTCTTTCCACAGGAGTTCATCGTTCTATAGACGAGCACGTGTTGCTTGATTGTAACTTTATAACTTTGTACGTGGCATTTTTTATGAATGTTTTGTTTCTAGCATAGGTTGAATATACCAAACACTCATGATTGCTTTTTGTAACTGATTTATCTCAGTTATGTAGCACTCTATCAATTTATAACTTGTGCACATTCTGTCACAATTGATTTTCTAGACTTACAAATACTTGAGAAAGTGTTTGATGATAGTGGCCCCACCTTTGGGGAACTTCCATGTTAATCTGAGTTATGTTGTGATGCATTCTTCTCGAAAGCTGCTTTTTTCTGGGATGTCACTTTACCAGTTCTTAACCTGTTTCATTGGTAGTATTTGTCATCAGGCTGTCATACAATGCTACACCAAGTGCCACAGAAGTTTATACATGAATACAGATATTTTTACCAATTGATAATATCAGTTGTATCAAAGAATAAAACCAGATTCATTTAAGAAGATCTGTTTTCATTAATTTTCCTTCCTATTATTTGTTATATAGCTCTGATCCATCAGTTGAATCTCGTGAGTTTCTTTTTTAAATTATTGTTTTGCTCAGGAGTGCCATCATTCTAATCTTCCTACAGCTATAAACACTGTCTCACTAGCTCTTTTAGAGTATGGTTGTAACATTAGCGTTCATTCAGACTTCTGAAATTTTCCTGGTATTTTCAGAATTGCTAAAAATTCATGTCAGTGGGATAGACATCTCCTTGGACACTTACGTGAGAACCGTCTTCTATGGTGATATTTGGTCCTGCTGGCCAAAAATGTTTGTTGCAAGGTAATATTGTTTCAATGTTGCACTTGTAATGGACTGAAGAAGTAATTAATCATTCTTATGAGGTACCAGCAAATCATCTCACTTCTTCACAAACGCAGAATTACTTATTGAATGCATCTGCTCTTTTACACTATTGTGTAGATCAGGGTCCCTCTTTAGTAGAACACCTGTGTGAGGGCTAAGATTTCTTTTGTTCTTACAAATCCCCCACTGTTGTTTTTTTTTCCTGTTGCCAAGAAATGTCTTCATCCTCACCTATCAATTTTTTACACTTATGGTTTCAAAAAGCACGGAATATGTTATCCCTTAATACTTTTCTTCTTGTTATGTATGGCTTTTTACTTCTAATAGCAGTATTTATTGAAATCTGTTTTGTTGCCAAATTGTAGTAGTTATGACAATGCCTTCTAGGTATTACATGCTGTCTGAACACATGAGTATGAGATATTTTTTTTTTCTGTGTACAATGACACAGCCATACAATTTATTATATTTCAGAGCAGAGTAGGCTTTTGCTTTTAATGCAGCACGTTTCAAGGCTAGGCTAAAGAAAGCTAAGCTCTTTATTTATTTTCTCCATACTTTGTTCACAGGCAGTACAATGCATAGGACATACTTTGGTTTTAGATATAATACCAAATGGTATTGGAAATATGAAGGGCAAGTATACAGAAATAAATAACACAATATGTAGTTAGAATTCTGAAGGGCAGACATACAGAAATAAAGAATGACAACATTAACCTAATAGTAATTACATAACTTGATTAGAGTTTTTGTGGTTCAGGTCTGTAGAAATTGTTCCCCTAAAGTTAATTTGAGGAAAGATGCAAGAAGGAGATAGAAAAAGAACAGAATTGGAGGTGACAGATGACTGGAAAAAAGTAAGTTGTATTTTAGAGGCTAGCTAAGAGCTGCTTCTTGACTGAAACAAACTTGTTTATTTTGTATAAACATAACATTTGTTAGGATAAACTTTCTTGAGGAATTAGATAAACAATGAAGTGTATCAGTTGACCAGTGAGAACTTTCCCAAGGCACGGCTTCCAACACAGCAGGCTTCTGCAGGAAGCAGAGGTGGCTGAGGCTCTAGTTCCTCTGTGGCGCTCCATTATTGATGGGCAAGGTCCTCCAGCTGTGTCAACAACACCGTGAACCTGACTGTGACCAAACTGCTTCTAAGTCTAGCATGCCTTGAGCATTGTTGGAAATTGAAGAGACAAAACTTTTTTAAGATTGCTGTAACAAATCAGTTGAAGACATGACAACAAAGAACAGAAACCAGGTTTTGGCCTATTAAAAGAAGTGGTTAATAATGAAGTTATTATTGTATTCCAGCTTCTTACTGTCTTATGGGAATTTATAATGCATCTAAATATATCTCAAAGCGTGATAACACTATTGTATTGAGTCTTCAGTTGGGCAGGATCAGCACTCTGCGTATGTAAATGAATTTTGTCTCGGGTTTCTGGATAAAAGCTCTACATCTCAGTTTTCTAATTGGTTTCCTCAACATCATATGTGAGCCATTGCGAGAGCATTAAGATATTTGGTTCCAAACAATCTTGTATACAAGAAGGCATTCTTGAAAGTTTTCAAACAGTGAGATAGATTGAAGTCATATTTACATAAAAAACCATCAGCTGCTCTAGGAAATGAACTTGTGAGTATCACTTACCAGTACAGTTAGTTGAAAATCAGGATTTTCGTGTTACGGAAAATCTTTGGTTTTGGGAATAGTGTTTTATTTTGGATTGTAACAAGGTGGTGAAATTTAAAATTTCCAGCAAAATGAAAATTATTTCCCCAAGTGGGAATATCACCTCCCTCCACCAACCCCTGATATACATATTTTTTTTCAAATTTCATATCCTGTCATCAGACAAAGCATTACAACTTTATGGGGAGCAGGAGGTAAGCTTTTCACTAGTTTTTCACTGGATGTGTTGACAAAGCACACCTTTCTTTGAAGTACTTATACTCTGCTGAATCAGCATTTCTGACAGCAAGTTGCTTTTTTTTTTTTTCCTGTGGAATATTTTTTGGCTAGCTACACTTTTCAGTCACATCCCCCCTTGCATTAGTATTCTGGTATTGAGAACAGTAGAGAAACATTTTCAGCATTGCTGCAGAGACTGCCCAACTTTTCAGGCAATGAGAATTATTGAGTTAAGTGAAGCTGAATCCTGTAACAGTAAGAACATCTCATAGAGTTTTCATTTGAGAGTTAAGAAAAAATAGTAGATTTTGTCATTACACAAAATAATCTCTCTATTCAGAGTATTTTAAAGTATTTTAATATATATTCCAATCTGGTTTTATCACTGGTGTTATAATTATCATGTGACATTTCTTTTTCCTGTGTATTTGTCTTTTTCTTTGAAGCGATGTATTTTAAGAACAAGTATATGTTACATCATGCTTAAAGTAGACAAGAATATTAGAACAGAAGACAATTCGAATGTAAGTGGAACTTAAATTCTGAATACACTTTTATAAGCAGAAAGTAGAAGTGGTTTTGGTCAGGCTGGGCTCCCAGTTGCCCAGGTGACTTCTGCAAATGGGGCTTAAGCTTTTAACTTACTCAAAGCTTCTTGTAAACGGATTAATCAGCTTGCCCTTTTCTACAACTAATCAACCTTAATTTTTAATACTTTATTATTTACTAACAAAAGCCAGTCCTCTACATTCCATTGAATCTGTCTTTATGGAAATTCCCCATTAAAGCACATTCAGCCCAGCAGGGGCAGCTAAGTCTCTCAGTTCTCTAAGCTTTACTTATAAGAAATGGATCAATTGGAAATATTTTATTCTTTTTATTTTAAATACAGAAACTCTGTCCATCCTCTGCAGAGCTGAGAAAACCACTTTTATCAGTTCTCTAAATCTTTTCAAACAACAAAAGAAACTCTGAAAGACCTCTTCTTAAAGACTTAACTTTCAAGTTAGGTTGTGGAATACTAGTACAAAATTTTAGTAACCACTGGTTTTATTACTATTGTAGTATCATAATGTTAATAGCAAAAGTTGTGTCCTTTCCAGAGGAACCACATTAACAAACATGAATAAAACCTCTTGAAATAAGCATAAAAATTATTTGCTGTTTTAACTCACTCAAATAATGAGGCAGACATATTTATCTGATGAGATACCTTCTGCTCCTTCGCTGTCTCTGGAAAAACATTTTGTTGTTTGCTTCTTGGTGTAGCAAGATATCCTTTTTCAAGTTGTTCTGTAACTTTTGAGTCAGTTTAGGGGTTTCTGTAAATAAATAGTATTAAGTAAATGAATGAATATAAATAAATAGAGAATAGGTGTGATGTCCTCTTTCATTAAATATTGTCTTCCTTGAATGTTTATTGAATGGTCTCTCTTTCTGATATAAAATATGATCAGCTGTGATAAGTTACCCATGGTTAATTCTTCATATGAGTTCATACCTGTACTGTTACCTGTCCCCTGCTGAATGCAGTATTGCATCTGTAAGCAAGATGGGGCTGATGCACAGAGGTGAAATTGGTTTATGGCCAATGTAGTGTAATACAACAGCTGATTATTTTGTTAGATAAAGGAAGTATAATACATATTTCCTATTAAGATGACTAGATCTCATGCTTAGCCTCCTGGAAGGAAAAGCTGCAGTTGCTTTAACAAATGCCACCATATTTATTGAGAAACTTTGAATATAGAACCCAATGACTACTTTTTTTTTTAGTTCGTCTCTGTAAAAAATTGTATGATGAAAATGTTTATTTCTGTTTTTACCAAAATATAAAAGGATTGAGTTATAACTTTTTTTATTGTGCCAGAATATTTAAGTAAAATAAATTGTGTCATCTGTGCTTGATTTTGATAGAGAATTTGTCAAAACCCTTCATAAATGCTTATCCGATGGTTACAAATGTTGACTGTTTAGATAACAAAAGTCTGTTCAGCCTTTCAAGGAAAGGTATAAAATAACAACTACAATTTGAAGTGACAAAAATCCAGAGTACATAGGAGAATAGTTCTTCCATTTGTAAAATATAGTATAGTTGGTCCATTAAATTGCAATTAAAATCCACAGGTGAATCTTTAAAGTGAAATTACAGAATTGCAAAGAAACAACTACCATTTCTTACCAGTTAGAAAGAAACAACTGCTATTTGTCACCTAAGGTTTTTTTGATTGGGGTCAAAGTGAGAGAGATTCATGTATTTTTCTTGCAGCACATGAACTCATTTCTATTTCTTATACAAATAGTCTTGAGTGCTTACTATAATCAAGTCAGAAATGCAAATTCAGAAATACAGCTGCTTAGTCTAATTTTAAACGTATCTATTATCTCTGTAATCTACATTTCCAGTACTTAGATGCTACGCAGAAATACTTCGAAGAAAAATAATTTCTCAGGAAGTCCGTGAATGAAGGAGGATGAGGCAGTATAGGGGTAGAATAGTAATAAATAGGTCCTCATTGGCTGGGAGCACTTTGCCCCAGAAAGAAGTCAGAGGCCTCAGCAGTATGCAAAGCTGTCACTTGTACTCGGGTGGGCTGCCTGTGCTTTCTGTAAAATTCAAGCCTATTATTTCATTCATCTGACAAAATGTTTTGGACTTGCTAAATATTGTTTCTGGGTCACATCTGATATCTAGCAAGAGCAAGAACATTAAAAAAATAAAAAGAGAGAAAAACTGTTGCTGTCTTATGATTTAATTTTACTTGCGTGGCTTAGGGAGAATGCAGTGCATGGCTAAGACAGCCAGCGTACTGGATCCCTGGATACTTTCATCTGCTCTTTCACTCTAAAAAGTTTTTAGGTGACTGGCATCCTGGAACAAAGCTTTTTCTTTTATACTCAAATTCAAACTCTTCCATTCAGGCCTGAGCCCAGGGAATATTGGGTCAGTGCAGGTCAGAGTAATGGTACTGTACAGGTGCTTTCCAGGTGCTAAGGAGCAGTCGGGACACGAGTCCTGAGCAGGATTGTCTTCTACTCATGCTCTTTTTGTGTGAAAACCAGCGTCAAACCTTATATAAATTTTATCATTCCCCTGTGTGCTTTCCTCATCTTCTAAATAACTTAAGTGCACTTCTAGAGCATTTTCTACAGCCTTACAAATACTTTTTGGCTTGCCTTGTTCTAATTCTGTATTTACTACCAACGGTATTTTTGTTTACAAATTCAGCCTAAGAAACAGAAAATATACTGGCTATGTTCAATATTTACCTTCAGTTGGCAGGGTAAGAAACAGCATTTTATTATTAATTTTTATTGTATTTAATATATTTAATTATAATTTCCTTAATGTGATCAGAGAAACTATCACCTTGCTTCTTGCGGAGTCGTCTTGCAATGCCAGCCAGAGGTATCGTGTGGTCCCAGGTGATCTCAAACACTGCAGCATAACCTAATTTACATGACAGAGTAATACGGAAGCATACATTTTGTGCAAACATAGCCAAAAAGCCTTCAGAATTAATGTCTTAAAGTTGTTGAGAAGGCTGAGCGACTGTAGCCATGGTGACTTTTTTTTTTGCTTTTAAGTAGAAACATCACTGATTACTAGCCTTCATGTAAGCCTTAAGCTGGGTGTCTGTTCAGCAAGCTACAAATTTGGTGGCAGCAAAAGAAAAATCATAGATGTGTGGACAGATTCAAAACATGAAAAGCAGTGTGATTTGGATGCAAAAATAGCAGGCTTGCAAATAAAATTAGGTTGAGAGCTGTGATGATGACACAAATGCTTTTTTGAGGCTCTGCACTCCATGTTCTCCTTGTTTGCTACTAGTTTTAGAACTGTGTTGGCTTGACAGGTGCTGAAGTTGTACCCTTTAGCTCAGATGCTGCGAGAGCCTGACTTTGGACTGACAGATCCTTCCAAACTTGGTTGCATCCTAAGGGTGGAGTCATCTTTATTTTAATTGTTTTATCGCTTTTGGGTTCACGAGAATGATGCTGAGATGCACTGACAACATGAGTGTGTTCAGGTCTCCTGTCAGCTTAATGAGTTTATTTTTGCTGGGTGGTTGACAGTTGGCCAAAAGAAACAAACAAAAAAAACCCCTACATAGCCCAAGAACAGCTTCTTGGCTGGTTTTCCATAAAAAGATCAGTCAGGAGGATGGGAAAACACTAGACATGGCTATTTCTTTCTTTCTTTCTTTCTTTTTGTTGTTGGTTTTCCATAATGATGCAAAAATTGGATCTCTTATTTTTGCTCTCTTTGCACCCCGAAAGTATTGGAGAAGTTGTGAGGCACATTCTGTTGCCATGATATCCAGAAGAAAGATATGTTGTATGTTAAGGATGTTGCAGGACTTGTGATGGCTAAAGCTTTTCCTGACCAACCCCTGGGAGGTAATCCACAATAAATAAGTATTTCTTGAAACAGAGCATAAGCGAGATGGACTCTGTAATGATTAGGGCATGGGTGGATCAGAGCAATTAGCATTTGGTTACACAAAAGGAACAGCTTCTAAGGAAGGACTGCAAGCCACGCTCCCAAAAGAAATAAGATGTTGGAGTTTAAACACTTCAGGTGTGCTTGAAATTAGTGGTGTCAATTGAACAGTTTGAACCTGGATCTCCAAGATTTTGAGTGACCTTGTTGGTTCAGCTCTTGGCTACGCTCTTTCATTGCTGTTCTTCATTAAGAAATTTTTTCTACTGGGGTGAAACTAAGATCATGTAAGCGAGGAAAGGATTTTGAAATCAGTCTTTTAAAAATACATTTTTATAATTTCCGTCTAGCTTTTATTAGAAATGACTAAAAATGCTTAGAATTGAAGTCACCTTTTGGCCATTGCAGCTAGGGCATAAGACAGGCAAAACATGACTGCTGTGGGAAAGGTATGTTGCAGGGAGACTTTCAACAGCTTCAAATACTTAAAGTTCCTTTAAATAAGAGGAAAGTATGTAAATACAAAAAAAACCCAACTGTGTCTTGAGCAGATGAACTTCCTTTACATATTTAAAAAAAAAAAGGCACCCACATTGAATCTTAGCTCTAGTGTTCACATAATACTCCTTTTAAAATAAATTAAGTGCCTTGAATCTGGAATATGTTTCTCCAATCTCAAGAAATGTGCAAAACTTGAGAAAGACCAAGTAGAAAGACTTATTTCACTGGGGGCCTGTTCCAGCATTGCAGATGAGTTTCTGGGTATCTTAGCTAAGGGACTTGTTTGGGTATTCAGGTTATGCAAGATTAAATCCTTGATCCTTTAAAAGTACCTACTGCATTTCCATTAATGTTGCAATTTCTTACCCAACTTTCTGGAGTTGACTCAGCCCAGAAGGCCAACCGCATCCTGGGCTGCATCAAAAGAAGTGTGGCCAGCAGGGCGAGGGAGGTGATTCTGCCCCTCTACTCCACTCTCGTGAGACCCCACCTGGAGTACTGCGTCCAGCTCTGGAGTCCCCAACATAAGAAGGACATG
>VUYV01000179.1:1033716-1198243 GCA_008711295.1 Anarhynchus alexandrinus | reverse complement strand
TTGAGGGTGGTGAGGCACTGGAACAGGTTGCCCAGAGAGGTTGTTGAGTCCCCATCCCTGGAGGTGTTCAAGGCCAGGCTGGACGTGGCCTTGGGCAACCTGGTCTAGTGGGAGGTGTACTGCCTATGGAAGGGGGGTTGGAACTCGATGATCTTCAAGGTCCTTTCCAACCTAAACCATTCTATGATTCTATGATGACTCTGCCTTTGGCTGTGGGCTGTGTCTATATCTTCTAAGTGTAGTAGGAGCCAGTCCTGTGTGGTATTACAACGATACATAATAAGTTGCCTAAATCTCTGGAAAATTTAAATGCTTACATGTGTTACCATACAGAGCTGTTGTGAGTACTAATTTTATCTGTTACATGCCGTAGAAGGCAAATGATTTATGCAAGCAGTATTTCTTTTTAACATTTTAACACTTTTTTTAAAAAAAGAAAGTAACAATAAGTGTCCAGTACATCAGCTCCTCTTTGCATCTGATTTCTCATCTGCTGCAAATATACAGTACTTACTGCTCAAACTTTTATTTTAATGAGCTATTTTTTGTTCCTGTTTTGATCTAAAGATAGCTTTTCCTCTGAAGTGTGAAACTTTTTCTGTCGTGTTGGGCCAGTTGAACATAACATTACAGATGGACTCAGTTACCTAAACATGAGCTTGTAGCACACTGTTGTAGACACCTGACAGTATTCAGCTTGCTCTTCAGTTAGGTCATGGGTCTCATGCAGGTTCTCTATCGTATATGTCACTGTTGTCTTGCTTCTGTACAACATCCTGGGTTATAGCTCATCTCAGTGACAAAAAAAACCCAAACCAAATGTATCAGAGCACCGAGTTACTTGATGAGTTTCATTGTATTTCTCTCAAATGGTGCTAGTGTGTGTGGAAGAGTGCCATGGGAGGAACCACAATTCATGGTTAGTCTTTAGTGGGGCCAGGTACGTGAAATAATTATGAAATTTGGTGAGAGTACTGACACTTTGGAGATCCCTTGGATAAGTGGAAATAGGGAGAATTATGAATATTGTCTTAAAATTATGTGTATTATAGGTGTATGTAACTCATGCAGAATACCCTATACGAAAAACCTAAATTTGTTGTGGGCCTGTGTTTCTAAATGCAGAGAATACTATGGAAAATATTACAAGGGGAGATGCGAGATATGTCAAGGATGGTGATGATAGTCAATATGTTGGAAAGTTTTCATTGTTTGTTTCTCCAAGAAAATTTTGTGTCTGAAGAGTGACTACTGCATTTTCATTTTTGGATCCCACTAAATAAAATAGGTGAATTTGATGAAGGTTTGTAATCACTTAGATTTCTTCTGTTACAATAGCCATCCTACTGTGTGCAATCCTTGCACACGTTTAATCACCATTAAAGAAAGTGTTGGGTTATCGGCACTATTTATCAAGGTCCTCTCATTTGAAAGCGCAAAAAAAAACCCCAAAACCCACTACATTTTACTTCTGTTAAAGAAAGTATTTGTCTATTGTCATTCCTAAACTTCAGTCCAAAAGGTGTATGTCTATATAGTTTTAACTAACGTAATGAAAATTATGTGTTGGATTTTTAAAGTTAAAATCATTTAAATGTGTTAAAATTGAGTTTTTCAGAATACTGTGAAAAAGACAAAAAATGGACCACCTTATTTTCATTATAATAAATTATGTATGCTTTGGGTGATGTCTGGATATCTTCTGTGTTAACATAATGCACGGTTCCACGGCTGAACTATTTTATGCTAAGTTATGTTCTTAAGCCAAAGGAAAAAAAAAATAGTTTTTAAAAGCTGTAGTTCTGTGAAAACTGTTAGCGAATGCTTATCATTGTAGTGAGGCCTCAGTAAAATGTAATCTATTATTCCTTGTGTTTTATTTCAAGACAACTGAACGTTAGGAGATGCTTTTTTGCTACACATGTGCTCAGAGTTGCTACAGTCCAATATTTGCTGGCCTATTGCTATTTTTGTTACTGCTTTTTGTGGTGAAGGCTTGTGATTTCATTAACAGATATTTTAAAACCCCCAAAACGTAACAGAGGGCTAAATAGAAAATAATCCTGTTTTCCATGTAGATAAGCACAGAAATACATGAATAAAAATCAGGTTGGCCTCTCTTCCACGCTTCAGAAGTCTCCTGCGTGGCTTTATGAACCTTTGGGAAATGGGCCACGTTATCTTCAATTCTGTAAATAATTAACATTCTCTGTGTGGTTATTTTTATCAAAAGTGTATTTCTAGATTAATTTGCAGATAATAATAGTTGCAGTTCTTAAGAGGCTTTTCTTTTTTTGTTGTTTTTGTCTGTATTTCTGGCATAGGAGAGTAGGATCTTATTCCATTAGCCAGCCTCCTTCTGTGAGAAGCCATGAGGCAGTTTTAATAATAAAGAATGAGTCAATTTTAATAATTTTCATAGACTTTGAACTTGTGTTACATTGTGATAACCCTTGAAACCCAAACATGTGTCTTATATGTTAACTCCACCTATAGTTTCCACAAGTCATCTTAAGAGAGCTTCTGTGTCACTCATGGTGTCAGAACACAGGGTTGTGTTTGTCCCTTGAATTAAGCAACAGTGATTAAATTACACATGCTTTCGTGACCCTTATTTTTCCTGCCTAAAGAACGGTATGGTGACCTTATGTTGACACCATAGAGAATGTGTGCTTTGTTAACTGCATTCAAGATCTGCCCCTGATGCTTAAACCAGAGAGGCACTTGTCCTAAAACACCGACTTTGTTTTTTGGGGTTATCACTATCACATCTGGACCTTCACTACCTTTGGTGCCATGTGGTGGTACTTATTCTTCTTGTATTCATTTTTTGTGATTTGCTTAATATAAGAGAAGAAGCCCGTACTAAATTTATTCTTAAGTGAAGAGAAAAAAATGACTTTCCCTGGAATGATGACAATGAGCTGTTTATTACCACAAGCTGTGCATTTTATTTTCTTTTAGTTAGAAAGCAGTGATTTGTCTGAATTTTTGGAGTGGTTTTTAAGTGAATAATGATATGAGAGCCTTCTTACTTGAGGCTTCTTATAAATGTAGTTATTTATATGAGGAAAAACTGTTCAAGCGTGGATTATTTATGCAGGGGAGAAAACTGGCTCTGGATTGATATAATTTTTCTTTCTCATCTTCTCTGAACTAATTTGTTTTCTCTGTACAGTGAGTGCTTGATACGCTCGCAACTTTGTTTTAGAGACTTAAGAGCTCCTTGTACCATTTCCCTTGATAAAATGATCCGAATCAGACCTCACCTTCTGTTCTTCAAGGCAAACTTTGTTCCCTCATGGCTTCAAAGAATAGTGGTATGGCCTTTCCCCTTTCATTTTTAGCAGACCTGGTTTCATCATACATTTAAAAAGTAGAACTGAGATTTTTCTTGGTTCAGTGGCATGGGCATGTTCTTTTCTTAATATTTTGTCTGTCGTATGTCCCTGTCCCCTCCCCCCTGCAACAATTGAGAGATGGATGAGAAGATTAACTGCACTTTTCACCCACTCCCCCCCTCCTCCTTTTGATATCTCTTTTGATGGCAGTCCTCTCCTCAGATGGTCCCTAAGCCTGGAGCCTGGGCTCAGCCCCCCAGGTGTACTGTGATGTGAATCCACTCTGTTTATCCACCAGATTATTTCAAAATTGGTGATTCTGCTATTGGGAATGTGCAGTCATTGGTAAAAAGACCATCCTAGCAGATTTCCTAAAGCATTGTTAATTATTGACAGTAAACATAAAGAGAAGATGTAGAGGATTTTATATCAATAAAGATCTCTCTTACCTAGAGCCAAGAATGACCTAATTTTTTTTTTTTTTGAGATACACCAGCAGGATCTGTCTGTAAACAGTTTCTAAGCAACAGCTGCCTGTCCTCTAGAAAGAATGTCACTCTTTATCCATAACTCCTGGGCTTTATAGCTCTCCTGCCCAAATCGGCGCCCTAGATTAGGAGGAGATTGAAGCAGTTTTGTCAGCAATGATGGTTCTCCTTTTTTCTAGTAGCAACCACCTACAGTTCACTGAGGTGTGTCTGAAATTAAATCACTGTCTCCTTTATTGTTGGTTTCCCAACAGCTTGCTGTCACAGTCCAGCACTGTGAATTATTTCCATGCAGTTTCATAAACATTCTGTAATGATCAAAGAGCCTTTCTATTTTCACTTAAATCCAAGAGGTGACAAACCAGAAACAGCTAAATATTTATTTTTAAATGATTACATGGTTTGAACTGGTTTTAAGGAAGAAACTGAGCTTTCCTCACAGCACAGCAGGTCTCTTTCTCATCAGGAGTTGTGTGGCATCTGTCTCAAAGACTGGGGCAATTCAGAGGCACAGAAATGAGAGCCCTTTGGGATCAGATTTTTATTACCTGGGAGCCCGCAGCTCAAGTGACGAGTTTTCTGAGACTTACTGGCATTAGGCACTGTTGAATAATTTGCATCTAGAGGTCAAGCAGTAACAAGTACCCAAGGAAGAGAGCTAACCTTTTTCCATGGTAATATAATGGTAAATAGGAAAAAAGGGAAGAATGAGAGTAATCTCACTGGACATTGTAAGCTCTTGCGATCAATTTTAAACAGATGCTATTTGAAAATAGCAATCATTTTCTTTCAGCCAAAGATCCATATGTGACAAAGTATAAAAAAACAATTTTTAGAGGGATTTTTGTTTGTTTTGGTTTAATACCAGCATCTTTAAAAGAATGTTAACCTGGGGACTGTGAAGATCAAGTAATTGATTCAGGCTATTAGAACTTCTAAAAGCCATAAACATCAAGTTCTCTGTCTTGCAGATGATCGACCATGTTTTGCCTTAGCTAAGACTGCTTTTGAGGTGGAGAAACACAGATCTTATAGAATACAGGTTTAGTCCCAATGGGCATTGGAATGGAATATGATCATAAACCCATTTAGTAAGAGGCGAGGAAGAGTAAGCTGGTATCTGTCTCCCATTGTATGCCAAGTAGCTCTAGAAAAGCAGCCTTCAGGAAAATATGGTGGAGGTTGCTTACAAAAAAAGCTCGAGTTTTAACATATTAACTCCATGCTCCCATTTGTGAGTTGTTTTTGCCAACTCTGAGCCAGTGGAAGTAGACTTTCCATTTGTTGAAGATTTGGGAGGAACAAGAGTAGCCTTATTAGTTACCATAGGATGGTAGGACCTACATAAGTGTATTGTTCAAGTGTATTGTTCATTTTACTTATTTATTTTTAATTCACTCTCTCGTATCTGCTACTGTTAGATATAAATAGTATTTCAGTTTGAACTAATTTTACTAACGGTGCCTGAAGAGGAGGCCTGTGGATGTTCGAATCAGTTAGATTTGAGTAATAGTTATGATCGATAATACAGGCTGTAGCCTATGGCCTGATTCAAGGGAATTATAGAGTTTATTTCTGCCCCAGAAGAGGTAAAAATCATAGGTCTTTGAGTGCTTTTGAGAAAAACAGAGATCTCTGTATACATTTTCTCTGTTATTGCGAGAAGCTGTCTTGTTTCTTACAACTGTCTTTATTTCCTTTGATTTGAAATCAGAGATTTCTGCTATGTACAGAATGGGGAGTTAAAAAGTAATTGAGGCAATTTTTTGGCTTGCATTAAGAAATAAAAATGAGTAGAAGGAATTCTGATTTAAGAAAGGGAGGTTAGATGCTATTATGTGCAACTGGGAAACACAACAAGAAAGGCAGTTTAAAATACCTGTATGTTTAAAAAGCTAACATTAAAGTAAAAAAATGTGGAGTAAGAAGACATATGAAACATGAGCTTTTGAAGAACTTTCTATGAAAAGGGCAATAAAACTAAGATTTGCGACATTCTTACTTTTTAGGGGCTGCTAGGGTGGCTTCCTGTCAAATAACATAAAAGTAGACTGTGATGAAAGACTGAGAGTAAATTCTGGTTTTTACTGTTTTCAGCATTTTCACCTTCTCTATTACATTTTGGCCAAGAGTAGTGTATTGTTATAAAATTCAGAGTAAAAGTAAGCTTTTGTGGTGTTTATTTCTGTTCATTTCTTACATAAATTAAATCAGTCAATCACTATCAATAATCGGTTGATATTTCCCTCTAGATTTGGCCCAAACTTGACAAATTCTTTTTCATGTAGTAACAATTCCTCATTGTTATTTCTCTGTTATTCTGTGAGACATGGATAAATCTCAATGAAAGTATGTCTTTGTTACTAAATATTTTACTGTATACTAAATCTTCTTCTCTGTACAAGTAGAATTCTTCCATCTTTTGCAAGCTCTTAGTTTATAAAAAAACCCTCCTCTTTCATGAGCAAACTATTGTAGCTTTGCTTCCTGCATATATTAACAAAATGTTTGAAGACTGAAGGGAGCAAACATGCAATGAGTCATCTTCTGTTGAGAATAAAACCTGATACATTTGTGAATGAAATCTGGTTTTGTGAAGTAGAGCATGTAGTTTGTTGTTACTGTGTTTTGGGGGATTTTTTTTTTTATATTTTTGCTTTTAGCAGATGTGCAAGTTCAGAAAGTTTTAATTAGACTTGGGAAATGCTTTCTAAACACATTTGTAAATCTGTGGATATTGTGATAAATTTGATTTAGTAGAACTTTACTATGACTAGAAATATATCCCTGAGGTGTTCTGAATTATGTTTGGAGGTTGCCTCCGTTGACAATATTTAAGGAACTTTGACTCCTAAACCTACACTCAAACACTAGGATGCCTAAATAGTTTGAAACTGAATGCCAAAAGCTTGGTGAAGCTCCTTGAGAGTGAAGTAGCTTGATTTAGAACAAGTATAGGACTTGTGAGTTGATCTGATGACATATATGAAATGTCAAAGTCTGCATAAATCCAAAGATTTCTGCAACTCAGAAAACATTAAACATGGCGATTACAGGTAAAGTTAATAACAAACCCGTAGAATTGTTTAGGTTGGAAAAGACCTTTAGGATCTTCAAGTCCAAATGTTAACCTAGCACTGACAAGTCCACCACTAAACCATGTCCCTAAGCATCACATCTACATGTCTTTTAAATACCTCCAGGGATGGTGACTCAACCACTTCCTTGGGCAGGATATTTTTTTTATTCTAGGATATTTTTCTAATACCCAATCTACCTGGTGCAATTTGAAGCTGTTTCCTCTTGTCCTGTTGATTGTTACTTGGGAGAAGAGACTGATACCCACCTTGCTAAAACCTCCTTTCACATAGTTGTAGAGAGTCATGTCTCCCCTCAGCCTCCTTTTCTCCAGGCTAAATGACCCCATTTCTCTCAGTTGCCCCTCATAAGACCTGTGCTTGAGACCCTTCACCGTCTTTGTTGTTCTTCTTTGGACGTGCTGCAGCACCTCAATGTCTGTCTTGTAGTGAGGGGCCCAAAACTGAAACAGTATTCGCGGTGTGGCCTCACCAGTGACGAGTACAGGGGGACAATCACTTCCCTAGTCCTGCTGGCCACGCTATCTCTAATACAAGCCAGGATGCCATTGACCTTCTTGGCCACCTGGGCACACTGCTGGCTCACATCCAACCGACTGTCNAGCCGACTGTTGACCAACACCTCATGTCCTTTTCCACCAGGCAGCTTTCCAGCTACTCTTCCCCAAGCCTGTAGCATTGCACGGGGTGGTTGTGACCCAAGCATAGGGCCTGGCAAGTGGCCTTGTTTTAACCTTGTACAATTGGCCTCAGCCCATCGATCCAGCTTGTCCAGATCCCTCTGTAGAGCCATCCTACCTTCAAGCAGATCAACGCTCCTGCCCAACTTGGTGTCATCTGTAAACCGACTCAGGGTACACTCAATCCCCTCGTCCAGATCATTGATAAAGATATTAAACAGAACTGGCCCCAGTACTGAGCCCTGGGGAACTGCACTTGTGACTGGCCGGCAACTGGATTTAACTTCATTCACCACAAGTCTTTGGGCCCAGCCATCCAGCCAGCTTTTTACCCAGTGAAGAGTATACCTGTCCAAGCCATGAGCAGTCAGTTTCTCCCATATGCTGTGGGAAATGGTGTAAAAAAAATCTGGTGTTCTTTCTGTAACGGTAGTTGAAAATGAAGAGGACACGTATGGGTTGATTCATCCCTGGTTATTCCGTGCTAGCCTGTAAGAGCTAGCTGTTGATGGAGTTCCTGAGTCTCAGGGTAGCAACTGGACAATAGTTTGTACTTGACAAGAGATGCATTATTGTTTCATAACTTCTCTCATTAATGTTCCCTTCATCTCTGAAGCATCCTGCTGCAATTGGTTCCACGTTTCTGAGGGAAGAAGTACTGCCTATTTGATACTTAGAAACCTGATGGCTGAAGAATTTGAAGTTCGTTTAAATTCCTGTATCGTAGGAAGTATTGTGAGTTCTACTCATCTCCGCGCTGTCTGTCTTCACATGATTTTTAATCTAATTTATATTGAATTTATATATGAATCTGATTTATATTGAAGATTGAAGTGTGTTTAGACTCTCTTCATATGGAAAGCATTCAGTGCCTCTGATCATGGAGACACTATAGATACATCTTTTAGTTCTACCAGACTTTCTTGTAGGTAGAAGTGCACATAGCATTAAAGATGCAGATATGTAATAGATTTATACAGTGACGTACATGTATTCCTGTGTTCCCCCACCTCCCCTCTTTTCTTTTCCTGGACAAAGCTGTGAAGAAGTGCTATTTTTTAGGGGGCTTCCAACTGTGACACCAGGTTCAGTTGCTAACTTCAAGCCAATCATTTTATATGTTAAGTAGGGTTGCTTTTCCCCATGTTTTACCCATGCTGTTCCCTGTATTTTGCAGTGGTGGAAAATGCATTTTCATCTGCCATCTTTGCCCCTGGTCACTAAGCTTGATAAGATCCACAACTCTCTGTAGTGAGATTTATAATGGAGTATTCTGCTTTTATTATTTTTTTTTTTTTTGTCATTAGCAAATAGTAATTTAACTTTTCACCTCCTTTTTTCCAAGTGGTGGCAGGAATTCAGTCTGTGGACTAGTGATAACTGTACAAGTTATGTAGGGAAGATGTGCTTTACCTTCCAGAAAGCTTAGAATCCAATTAGATCATAGAATCATAGAATCATAGAATGGTTTAGGTTGGAAAGGACCTTGAAGATCATCGAGTTCCAACCCCCCTGCCATAGGCAGGGACACCTCCCACTAGACCAGGTTGCCCAAGGCCACGTCCAGCCTGGCCTTGAACACCTCCAGGGATGGGGACTCAACAACCTCTCGGGGCAACCTGTTCCAGTGCCTCACCACCCTCAAAGTGAAAAACTTCTTCTTAATGTTCAATCTAAACCTGCCCTCTTCCAGTTTGAAGCCATTCCCCCTTGTCCTGTCACTACATGCCCTAGTAAAAAGTCCTTCCCCAGCTCTCCTGTAGGCCCCCTTTAGGTACTGGAAGGCCGCAATAAGATCTCCCCGGAGCCTTCTCTTCTCCAGGCTGAACAGCCCCAACTCCTTCAGCCTCTCCTCATAGGAGAGGTGCTCCAGCCCTCGGATCATCCTCGTGGCCCTCCTCTGGACACGCTCCAGCAGGTCCATGTCCTTCTTATGTTGGGGACTCCAGAGCTGGACGCAGTACTCCAGGTGGGGTCTCACGAGAGTGGAGTAGAGGGGCAGAATCACCTCCCTCGCCCTGCTGGCCCCACTTCTTTTGATGCAGCCCAGGATGCGGTTGGCCGTCTGGGCTGCGATCGCACATTGCTGGCTCATGTTGAGCTTCTCGTCGATCAGCACACCCAGGTCCTTCTCCTCAAACAAGTTAACTATTTTAATAGGTAATATAGTTATATTCTTATGGACTAAAGTTCTGCAATGAAGCGTGAAGAGCTCACTGACGATGAGGCAGAAGTTGTCTGTCCGAAGACAGCTTTACTGAGCTGTAGTCAGGGATCACAGAAGAAGACGACTTAGTTTTGAATATGCATAGGACTAAACCCATTACTATTGAAGACATCTGAAACAATGATCACATAAGTTTTTGTTCAAAGCTTTGCAGGAGGTGGGGAAAAAACCCCAAATTCACTGTAGTAGTGTTTAATCTTCAAAAGGAACTACATGTACAAGGAGATATGCTTAAAAGGAAATGAAAAAGAAGACTAAAACCCTCATTTATTTTGTGGTTTTGTTCTTAAGAAATTTCAAGGCAGTATGGAAAATAAACAATATCATTAAAATAGAAAATGAAGAAGACTGTGAGGAATCAGGACGGTAGAGAAAGCTATTTTTATGAAAGTAAATATTTTTTAAAAGTTATCATAATGTTCAAGTATTCAATGTTCAAAATGTTATAAGGGAGGCCAAAAATAATTCTGCAAAAATGTTAAGGACATGAAAACCAATTATGAATCTCTTTCAAATCTTTTGGAAGGAAGAGGTGTTCCAGCAAGTTGGCAGGCAGTGGGCAAGAGAGGTAGAGAAGGCAGAGTCAAAGAGCACGAGGCCCCGCAGAAAAGCCTGGGAGATTCTGTGCATTCTTGTGAACTGCAAAACAGCTTATGAAGGATTTTCACAGGGGAGCTTGCAGGAAAAGTGTCTGAGACTGAAGCGTTAATTAAAGGTGGTTTAGAGGAAACAGATACAATGAATAGTATCAGGTCACTAAAACTGAATTATTTCTTTAGATCCCATGTATTCATTTTTTTAATGATTGCTCTCACACTGCAGCTGTCTGTCTAAGATGCACCGACTGGCTTAAGTTCTAGGTTTCATACCACAGTGAGCGTTGACTAGTTTCATTTTTTTATAATTCCTGGATTGACATTGTCTGATTTTTGCTAGTTTTTATTAATGCTTAATGTATTATTTTGTTTGAAAAGGTATAAAAGGTGACAGTTTCACCTTGGTTGTGTTTTTTTGTACTTTTTTTTAAACCACTTCACTTTCCGTTATAATCCTATATGAAAACTATTTGTATTCAATTCAGGTGCCTGTAGTAGTTTATTTACCTGATGACCTGAAAAGTTTCATTGCCATTTTTGAGTTTATCTGTGTTCCTTTGTTCTCTTAATCTTCACAGAGATTATTTTTTCAGACACACTGATCAAAGATTCACTATCAAGATGGAAACTGTGTATGAAAAGAAAAGTTCTTCTGTGGAAAAATTAATCTGACATTAGCTAAATTGCTTTTTTTGAAGAACTAGTACTTTGTTGTCGCCTGTTTACTTCTTGCATTTCCTTTAGCCTGCAAAGACTAGTCATTTATTAATTAATCCCATCATAATTTGCAGGTTTTCATGAATTTATGCAAGAAGTTACTTCATGTTTTAATGTCAGTAAAGAAGAAAATGCATTTTCTTTCTGTCTCCACATCTTCAGGGAAATTTCAATTCTAGTAAGAGTCATCTTGTAGTCAGATTGGAAAGGTGTTTTGAAGACTGAAAAAGAAACAGGTTAGATCTGTTGGTTTCCTGTGTGGTCAGGGCACGTAGTGATGGACAGGTTGCTTAGACAACGCTCGGACAGGTTGCAAACAATTCAAAATATAACCCTGCGGTTACTGTACCTTTTTGTCCTGGATTTGAAGGCATGGAAAATACTTATTGCTGTGAAATATCTCTGTATCTCTCTATATTCTTTTTTTCTGAGCAGGTATTATTCCCTTCTGTATTGCTTCTCCAGGTTCATCTCAGATCCATTAGCGGTGAAATCAGTTTCCTTCTAAGAATAGCACTATAACATCAGTGAAAAAATGCTTTTAATTCTTTAAAATTTCCTCTCACAGAGAGGAACCTCATGTAATAAAGTTTGAAATTTTTATGTTTGAAATTCCAATTTTTTTGAGAGTTTTGTTTTAAGTTTTTATATTACTTTTTAAATGGCTACTTACAGAACTTGGTAGTGCAGAACTGAAAGCATCTCAGATTTAAGGAATTTGACCATATGGATATGGCTGTTACTTTTCCAGATGAATGAATTTTGAGGATTCTCAGTTAAATATATGACAATGTATATCTCTCTGGAACTGTACAGCCTGTATCCATGTGTGTGTATATATGTCTTCTGGTTCAAAAAGTACAGTTGTAGAGTGATGGATATTTTAAGGATAAAGCACTGTTCTTCAGACCTCTTTATGTAAGAGATAAAGATTCCATATTTAAATGCTACTTATTTTCTGGCATATGGATTCTTCTGAATTTTCAAGAAGGTCAGTCAGGTGTTTTTTTCCTCTGTGGAGTTAGGACAATACCAAGTAAGATGAGTAACTTCTGTATATTTGTCTGATACCCTTTTGCTCTGTCCTTCTCAAGAGCTGAGATTTATGTCTGGAAAGCCAAGTATATTCTCTCTACCATTTTGTAGTGTGCTTTCACAAGACAAGTGCTGTCCTGCTTCTGGTACAAATGGTTGCAATCAAGGCAGATGCTAATCCACAATGATTGCAGATTTCTTTAAAGTCAATGGGTGTCCTGAGCATCCTCTTACATGCTCAGCAGAGGGGATGTTTCAACAGCTTTTGAAGTGTAGCAGGCTTCCAACCAACTCCTACAAAGTTGCTGTACTTTACTCATCTGTTTAAAATTCACATGCTCCTGCCTTCTTAAGACTGCTTTTTCTCTTCTCTCTCTGTGTTTGTGATTCTTTCACCTTCAGTCAATAATAGGAAATCCTGTGTGAATTGAAAAGCCGGTAGTACCCAGATGTCAGTTGGCAGTCACTATGCGAGAATGTTCCTTCAAGTCAGTTGTTTTCAAAGGAGAAGAAAATTTTTCATTTTAAGTATGTTTAATAAAATCACACCATTTTTGCTGGCTTGCCCGGGGTTATGAATAAAAACATGATCAACTTAAGCATGACATCACTTTTTTCAGCATAACTGTAAAAAGCATATTAAGCTTTTCATTACAGTCTTTCAATTTTCAGAGGTTTCTATCACCTAGTAATTTACTCATTATAAGAACATTACATGGAAGGTCCATGTTGAACCAATCAAATTTTATTTGCAGAAAAATGCTCTCCAAACAGCCTGTCCACCTGTTCAGGAAGACATGCAATTCACAAAAATTGACTAAAAAAATCCAGACCCTTTTGTTCAGAGAGAAGGAAATATCAGATGAGGCTTCTCTGTATGATGAGAAAAAAATTAGTTTAGCTTGCTGACTCAATAATATTTTTTCAGTAATTATTTTTCTTTTAGTTCTGTCTGTATGCTTTAAGAGGGCAACAACTGAAGAAGCATTCATTTCAAAGTTCAGTATATAGTGATATACATATTTTTTTACTATTTTTTTAAGTTCAATCTAAGTTAAATAATAACATCTATTTAGTAATCTCTGAAAAGATTGTTTTTCTCTATTCTTTTTTCTCTATCTATGTCCATATAGCATGAATTTGATCCATAATGCATAATGTTATTCCAGTGCTTCCAGGTTTAATTTCTGTTTTCAAAAATAGGGGTGGCTGGGAGCAAGGTAACTTCACTTTGTAGTTGTCATACACTTGTAGGTAGTGATGTTTTTTACAATTCTTTGAGAGGGAAGGGGAGACTGTTTTTTATATATTTTAGTACCTTTGATTTTGAGTCTTGGACAAAGATCCCATTCTGTTTGTGCGAAGTGCTATGTAAATACCTGGCAAAACCAGACTTAGTCTCTCTCTGTTCAAAATGAAAGGCAACAGCTGGATTGACACAGATGGAGTGCAAACAGACTGAGTTAGAATTGATCAGCAAGGTAAGGCTTGGTGACAGCAACCTATCCCAACCCAACTGCCATTGAGTTTCTTTCCATGGTGCAGCCAAGAAAAGTACTAGGAGGAGGTTGAAACAAGCAATGAGGAGACAGGTCTTTGGAAGAGTTTGCTTGCAGGTGTATAGGGCAGCATTTCAAAAGGTGCAAAGTTACCTGTTTAACAATTTAGTCAGCTGCTTTATGGGATGCTTATAGCTGAAGTCAACTTCCTATTGCAGAAGGCTTATTTTCAGTAATTCTTTAGCTCCAGGGCTGATGATTCTTGTTCTGCACCACCTCTGAGCTATGCTGTAATACTTGTGCACACATGATCTATGGTAAATTAACTTTCTTTTTAAAATGTGGTTATTTTAAACCTGGATTTATTTTTTTTTTCTTGGTTTCATGTGGTTCATTATGCACCTGAACAAGTGCTTGCATGAGCAGAACTCGGAGCAGAGCATGGGGATAGGAAGAAGTGGTGAGGAAAAGGTGGACACTGCTGCAGAAGGAAAGGCTCATTAAACTACAGTCCAGTAGGTGTCTGTAGTAAAGTTCTGAAAAGCTTTAACAGTGAAGGTAAGCAATATGATGCAGAAAGGTGATTTAGTTAGTGGAAGAAGTTTGAGAAAGCACTGACTTCACAAAAAAATAAAGTATCTTTGTAATAGTTTCTTGAGTGCATATGATGGAATAAGATTGCCTTTAACAGAAAGTACAGAAAGTGAGATGCAGGATGATAATATCAGGAAGGGGAAGGCAGGAATCTTAGCTTCAGGTATACGAATGAATCAGAATGTTGTAAGAGTATAATATCTGGAAGATTTAGGTGTAGCTTGGATAGGATGACGTAAAAGAAAATCCAAAAATAATACCTATATAACAGGACAGAGAGATAGTAATTTCATTTTGGACTGTGGATATGATTACCCATACACAAAGTGTAGAAGCCACATGACTTCCTTCTGTACCTCTCTAGCTTCTTGGTAACTGCTCTAAAATCTGAATATCAGGGCTGAATGCAGTATAGCAGTTCTGTTGCTTTCCGTATGACCTTTGAAACCTTTTACTCATTACTTTTCACACTATTCCCACTCTCTGCAGAAGTAGCCAGTTTTTTTCTTGCCTGCTTTATGCTTTTGCATTATTGCTGTATTGCAACAGTTTTCTTGAATGATCCCAATTTACCAAATATCTCTGATTTTGTGGCTCAACTATTGTCATTGTTGTCTGTTTGTCTTTGTGGTGTTTGCAGGTTTTATCACTTTATCTGTTTTTCCTTTTCCTTTTTCATTCTTCCTTTTGTGGAAAATATAAGGTGCTTGGGAAAATGTTTTATTTCAAGTAATGGATTGCCAGCCTGTAGAAGCTGAAAAATGTTCTTCTGCCTGAGAAATCATACTAACATCTAAACTGATTCTCTTGAGGCAGGTAGATAAATTTATTATGGCAGGAAGACATTTGTGCTGGAAAAGACTTGGAGCAAGTAGTTAAAGGCTTTGATTTGATCAATGCTCGTTAGTCATGGTAAAAGGAAGGTAAAGCAGTAAAGTATCCTTTTGAGGGGCTATTTATATTGGTCACCTGAATGTTGATGTAAATCTTTGCCAGTTGCTCCACATTAAACTTCAACGTGTAGATATTTTTAAATGACACTTCTGTGTTTTGTAGCAGTGAAGGTATTTTTATTGATTTTTTTTGGGGGGGGGGCGGGGAGGAGGGGGAGGAGGAAATAGGGAGGAAATAGTGGATTAATGTAGTGGATACATTGGAACAAGTGAAAATTTCACTTCTTAATACTTTTCCTGACATTACCTGCAAGACTAAGCATGCTTTCTGCATAGATAAAAGGCTGAAATCAGAATTAAGTCAGAATTTGAGTGACAGTGTATGTAAACATTAACCGATAATTTCAGTAATTTACATCAGTTGTTGTTTATTGCTGCATGTGTAGTATTAGTAGAAACCTGAGGAAAAGTATCAATACATCACCAGAAATATTAATTTTTGTCCTTATACATGCTTTTGAAGGAACTTTAAATTATACTTGTAAGTTGGCATAGAAAATCATCAGGTAGAACATCTTCATTTAATATTTGATATTTAACACCCACCTTCCCCACCCCCCAAATCTGGGATGCTCTAGGTGTAATTTTGTGAAAGTTTTCACACAGGACATGCTTGTGTGATGTGCTCACAGACTGAAGGAACTTAGAATCATTGCAGAAATTTTAAAAAGCTAGTAGAATTTAAATGTTAGCTTAAATGGGGCTAAAAATGCCTCTGTAGTCAAAATTTGCCTTTTAAAAAATAATTCAATTTTAAAACCATTATACGAATTAGCAAGCTTAAGAAAGTTAATTTTCCATTTATAAGGTAATATAAATATAGTCAAGCTCTTCCATGGTGAAATTGTGGTATTAAAAACTATGCTCAAATACTTTTAAAGTCAGCATAGTGTGCTTCTCTTTTACAAAAAATAGGCAAACAAACAAAAAACTAGAGAGACAGTTTATGTAATATTTTTGTAAACTTCTTTCTCCATAAAAAGAAATAGTTGAAAGGAACTCTTGATTTGCCTTTGCTGGATGTCCCATCTGTATGGTAAACTTCTTTATGTGGCATGAAGTCCTAAGTGATTAAGAAATCTCATCTGGGACCTGCAAAGGCAAAGCTGGAATAAAAAGACAGTTGCTGTTATAGATAGGGAGGGATTTCTTGGTTCCCTTCATGGCAAATCAGAACTGTGGGACTACCAAAGGAAAATCCTGGGCCTATTGTTATATACAAGAAATAATTCTATCAGGTGTATTCCAACTTTTTAATTTTGAATTTCATTTAAAAAAAATTGTTGGTCTCCCCTGTCCCCTTTCTGGTTATAATATATCCCTCTATGCATTTAGAGTAATAGTACTTTTAGTAGTGTAGTAGCAATCTTGCCAATGGTATGAAGTTGCAGGATTCATGGTTGAAGAAATAGCGGTGTAAAATCTAATAGTGGTTTGTGTTGGCCGGTAGGTTTTATGTGCAGTCTCTACCAGGAAAGCAATATATCCAGTTTCTAATCGTAGCAGGAATTTCAACTAGGAAGTTCGTTAGATAAGTTCCAGTTCAGTGGTATCTGAAATTTCCTCCCATCTCTTCCTCCACCAGTTTAGTTTGGACATGGGTAAGTAACAGTTTAATTTGTGCACAGCAGAAAGTATAAAATAAAAAAAAAGGATTTGTAATGTGCAGTTTCACTTGGGCAGAGTTTAGTCCGTGTGTGCTGCTGCTGTAATTCACGCACCATTTGTAGTTCACGTGCATTTGTCCGTGGTGAGCGGTTTGTGAGCACTGTGAGGGCACCCGTCGCAGTAGCCACGTGCTCCTCTAGAAATCAAGATCGCTCCTCATTAAGCCTCCTCCCATAGCATCTACAAAACAGCAGCATACTTTTTTAGAGCTTCTTTTACACAGCTGCAGAAAATCGGGACGTTCAAGTAGCCCACCATCACAGTGCGTAAGGAAATGGTGGGTGAGTTGGAGAAAGAGCTGGGAAGGGATGACACTTCAGAAGAGAAGAGAAGACAAGGGACCTCCTGCACCACAGTGTTGCTCTGGCAGCACTACCATGTGCAAACGGGCTGTTCTGAACTTGTTCTTGCTGACATGTCAGTGTGTAGTAAATTTCAACCATCAGCTGGAATAAAAAACTATTTCCCTTAGAGCTCTATTTTCATTTCTAAGCAGCACATCAAGGTAGTTCTGCTTCAAGAAAAATAAATGGCTTGAAATGTTTGTGTGTTTTTGGTTTTGTTTGGTTTTTTTGGATTAAGTTTTGGGCTATAGCAGTTTTGTTAGCTTTTATGGTTTTTTTGCTTGTGTTAAATTTTGCTATTTTACTATGGATATGAAGCTGATGGTTTTGGCAAAACTAGATCAGAAATCTGAAAGTGATGTCACAAATTGTTTTTTTTCTAAGAGAAATGGACAATAATCACATATACTACCATTTCCTGCCTAAAACATCAAAAACATTTAAAAGTATGTATTTTCATGAGGCAGCTTTTCCAAGTAACATTAAAATTATTTTATTCCCCTTAATCTGCTCCTTTTCTGTGTATAATTGTTATCGTACCATTGCCAGCATTATTTCATTTCTGTAATTATCAGTATTAAAATGAAAAGCCTTGGTTTTTTGTCAGGCATTTTAACCAATTTCTCCTCTGACAGCTTGCTTTTTCTTTGTGTGGTCTGTTTATTGAAAAGATCGGCAGTTCTGTAGAATATGGAGTTTATAGATGCATAGTGATTTTCATATATTAAGGAAAAATTAGTCATCACTCTTTTAGTTCTGATTATTCCTGTATTATTCCAGAGTTTCAGAAATGGAAATTTCGGGATTGAATTTAGTTTCAATACTGCAGCTTCTTGACCTCTGAGTGTCTGAAATTGCTGTAGAAATGTTTTAAAAAAGATAAAACAAATTTTAAAAAAGTCCAGTGACTTGGTTCTCACAAAGATGAAAATGAAAAGTAAAAGAATATCTCATATAAATTGGTTTTGTTCTTTATGCAGGTCAGGCAGCACTAGCAATGTTAAGATTCTTTGTATAGAGTTACACCTTTTGGGGTCAGAGAGAAGCATGAAAGAGCAGGTGTTCAGGTTGCTCTCCTCTCGCTGCATCACCCTCTCTGGACATATTGGGCAGAATTTCTGTGGTTTATGTTATTGTTTGGTACATGGTTGTCGCATGCAGGGTTTAGATGCTCTGGAGTGCAACCTGGCACTGCAGAAGAACGTGCTCCAGATATACGTAATCTTTTCAAACATACATGTGTTTATGTGGATTTGTTATTTCTGCTGTGTAGAAACATAACTTTGAGACCTGTTTTATTAAATAGAGAGGTGTGGAAAATGGAGGTGAGGATCTGGAGAAGTTATATGTACCTTTTGCTTAGTATGAGATGTCAAGTTTACCATCCTTATCCCAGTAAGTGAAACAGTAAATAGGCTGAGAGTTGGTAGGAGCTTTCTTAGAAGCAAGGTTAGAAGTTACATTTGCACCTCGCATGGAGCTCACTTTTTGGATCCGAGAATATTACTTACACCCTAACTGAAACTACTGGCTTGTGAAAAATCTGCCTGAAGGACATCTTCCCCACCCCCAGCATTTTTGGCTGTATGTATCAGCCTTTGGAGTTATTGCATCTTATATTATTGGAAGTTGGATTGATAGGTCTCTTTCTCCTTCCCCCAGGTTCTGCTTTAGGAATTCACTGAATCATCCTGTTAAAAATCTGTCTCGTCCATACTTTCTGAAACAACAATGCAGACCAACCACAATCAACACAAGGCAGAGAGCTAATGTCATTCCAAGTGGCCAAAGTCAGATTTATAAGGACCTGAAATTTAAGGCCAGCAGTGAGATACTTTATTCCACCTTTGCTTTGGAGGTACTATGCATGAGAAAGATGCTTAATGGCTTAGTTTGAATTTATTGCTCATCTTTGTCTCAAATGTTTTCCAAGAAATTCTGTTACACTTAAACTTACTTGAATCCAGAATGGCTTCAGATGACTGCTTTGAAATTACATTTACAACGTCATAAAACACTTTTTTCTTTTTTGAAGAAGATAAAGGTTGAAAATAGCCTAAAACAGTAGTCTGGACTGTAGAATAATGTTTGGAAATAGAAGAAGTAAATCATGAACACAATCCTTTTACTTGAAAATCTTAAAGTTTCATTTAGTAGGGATATTCTTGGGTAGGTAGTTAAAGAAGAATAAAGAAGTCTTACCCTATCTGATAATGGTTATAGCATCATTATTATTTCACTGTATATATTTCTCTACAGAGCATATACAGTGGATAAAGCTTTTTAATTTCACTTTGTTTATATCAGTAGTATTCTTACAACTATGGAAGAATTGTTCCCTATTTGATATGGAACATGATGGCACGTTTGTTGTGAAAAGGTAAGTATACAATAGGTAGATATCTATGTGCTTTTGTTTTTAATTATTAGGTAGTTCAAAAGGGCACTAAGAATGCTACAAGTGGCTCTGTAACATAAGCAAACACTGCTGGCAGACACAATTTAAATTTGAAAGGAGATCATCTCTTTTCTGGTATTTTATTGCTGACGTTTTAGGCAGTAGAGCTACGTCTTAAACACTTCTTACTCTGTTTTGCTGTGGGGTAATGTATGATCTGCAAGTCCTGAAATTCCAGCAATTAGAGTGGGGAAAGACCTGTCAAGTTTGTACAGATTATTTTCTTGACAATGCAGGGTGTTTTTTTTTCCTTAAACAATGTTTTCAAATATGTGTGCCTATTCTAGTCACAAATGCTCTTTTCAAAAGTCTCTTCCACAGTTTCTAAATGCAGCTCACCATTCGAAAGACATAATATATCTCCAGTTCCGTGATTTTCTTGACTTATTTCTCATTCATGTTAAAGAATTATCATTTAGAAAAAAAAAATAATTTGAAGTTTGTTCCATTTTTCTCCTTATCAGTTACTTTTCTAAGAGGCAAATCATTCTTCTTGATCAGTGACCTTTAAAACCAGTTGATTTACATTTAAATACAATCTGTCATTTACATTCCTAATAAAAGGAAAGCCAGGAAGCTCCACAGTATTCATATTTAAAAATTAGTTTTTGTCTATCGCTGTAAAAACAATGTATTCTAAAGATTATAGCTATGGAAAATACTACCATTACAATTGAAATTAATTTTAATGGGACATATTTTTCATGCAGAAGACAAACTTGACAAAGTGACCCAATGTAGTTATCTTCTAAATTTCCTTTGTGCTCCTTCACTTTGGCTGTCTGCTTATGAGCTCTTTAAATACTTTTGCTTAATTTTTTAATTTTTAAATAATTTAAATTTAAAGAGCGATGAATAATGTTATTTGATAGACTGATATTTTTGTTGAACTTTTGAATGGTAATTGCAATTAAAATGCAGGAAATTGGCATTTAAATACTTCTTATTTTAATAAAATGTGTATGCAGGATGAATACATTATTTTTCTTAACATTTCTTATACTGATTTAAATAGTATCTGTAGATAAAAATGATTTATTCTTTGTGTGTGTGTGTGTTCATCATATCCTTTCAGTTTTAGCAATGGTAGATTTCTGGTAGATTTCAGATTATTATGCTGATTTNTTTTTTTTTTTTTTTTTTTTCTGAAATGCCCAAATGAATAGATGTAACAAAGTTTTCCAGCATTTTCAAATATCAGTTATCTGAACTTTGAATGAAAAACACATTGAATTAGACTAAACAGATAGACTGAAACAAAAACTTTTTTTTTTTCCATTGCACCTACTGAAAAGGTTGGTCTCATGAGCAGAATTTTCTTTTAGCTTCATAGGCAGCGAGTTCCCCCACTTCAACAGTTTGGCTTTCATTACGGTGCATGTAGTGACTGATGTACTATGTAGATATTATTTAGTTTACATTATGTTGCTTCGTTATGATGACTTTTTTTTTCCCCTGGTAGGTTTTCTTTAAGTTGTTTACCAATTTATAATGCTGACTTGTGTAGTATGTGTATATTATGTATGAAATATGTTCTAAAGTAGAAACATGAAGCCAACTGCGATTTAAACTATATGCATAGCACTAAAAAATGCAGCTGGAACTTCAGTTCTGACCTTCATAACTCCTGCAGAGAGTATAGGGCAGTTTTACACTCTACCTATACCTTTGTTTATTTTACATGGAGGTAATAAGGAAATATAGAAAAATATTTTTCAGTAAATAATTCTTCTGAATCTGCTTTTTTTCCACCCATTCTTTCATTTCACTGGTCTGACAGGTTTCTGTCCCTTTACCAAACTATTGATTGAATTTTTGGAATGAAGTAGTCTCTTACTTCCTCTAGCTACGTTGTACAAAAGTCATTATAAATTTTCTGAAAGCAAAATTTTAGTTTCCAAAGATATGCAATTAAAAAAAATCTTTTTTTTTTTATTCTCAGCTTCATGATAAATTGATGAACTTGGCAAATTTAAATTAGTTTTGCTCATTAGTTTTCATCTTAGTGAGCAAGAAGTGTGTTGTATTGATCATAAGTTCTAAAAGCTATGTGATTAAAACCCATAAGTACTGTGTGACAACACAAACCAATGTTGATCTCTGATGTGATTTCAGTTTCAAAATACAATAGGATCTTGATAATTTGCTCAGGTGGATGAGATCTATGCAGATTTAATTATTCATGTTATAGAATAAGTATCAAGGACATTATGTGATACATCATATCTTACCAATTTTAATTTTTGAGGGTAATTTTATATAAATTGATAACTTGCTAACAAATACTCCCTTTTGTATTCTTTTAAAATCATCTCTCAGGCACATGATGTCAGGTTTCACTCCAGAACTGTGTTATGCAAAAATGAAGAATATGGAGCAAATGCAGTTGCAGTGTGGCACTTGCCTATAGGGAGGTGTTTTTTGTATATGTATCTGACTTTGAGTAAAAAAAAATACATAACCAGTCATATTTCAGTTGCCTCTGGAGAAGGTGTTTTTTTTTTTTTTTCCTTACTGAAGCTGCCATTTTGACCATAAACATCTCCTATGCTGAGTAAAAAGAGAAAAAAAAGAATATTTCCACCCAAAATATGATGAATGTAAATTTCATACATTGGAAAGATTGATCACAAATACTGATACTGTATTGGGGGGGGAGGAGGGGATCATATCAGCAGAAAAATATTTTTCTGCTCTTACCTGCAAATCTGCCACTATAAACTGCCCACTGAAAAGAAACCATCTGTTCGGTTTCTTCCATTGGAGCTCACTGTAGCAGGTTCTGGGGAAAAGCTTTTCCAAACCTGCTCTTCCTTGAAACAAGAGCATGGCAGAATAAAAGATGCAGTAACACATTTGAAAGGTAGTTATTCAGAACATCCACAACATTTGTATACATGGGTTGTGAAGCATATAAATGTCCACATTAGGTAAAGAATGCATTCCTCTATTGAAAACCCACCGATAAGCTGGACAACAGCAAGTTTTAAAAGCATTTTTTGGGTAAGGTTGGAAAAGTTATTATTTTGTCCTGTCTCTCCTCCCCACTTCTTTAGTGAGTTGACATTTATTTCTGTTTTGTTTTATTTTTAAGTGACCTCTCAGTCTAGAGTAATCAACTGATTTCTTGATTAAAATGAGATGTTTTACATAATCAAATGAGCTTTTTGGCCTTTCTTACTTAAATTTTTGCTTTCTGTGGAGACCTCAGTGTTGCTGGTGATGGTCCAGGTATTTTCACTTTATGGAAGTTATGTCTAGTAGGATTTTTTTTTAATTTTGACATGCATTCATGCATTTCTGTTACTGATTCTTTTTGAGAGGTTGATGTGATTAAAGAGAATATGTTGTGTTTTCTATACTTAGCCTTTTCAAGTTCTAAATTTTCACTTTTTTTTTTCCTTTTCTTTACATCGCGGTTATTGATAGACTTTTTAGTGTGAATAACTTACAGTTCAAAGCCTTTGGACTTTATTACCTTGGGATATATTTGGATTTCCTGGTTCTGTGACTGTTTTGAAAATCAGTGGTTAAAGCAGCATATGGACACCTTGGAGCATCTTCTTCTCAAGTTCCCTGATCATCTCTCTGCTTTTTGTAAAGATTCTGTACTTCCTTCAATCAGTCATTTTCCTTTTCTTTTTTCTACGACTTTGTGATCCTTCTCAGATGGACATGTTGCAAACTTTCCTTTTCTCCTTTCTACCATGACTTCTTTATGTGGTCTTTCTCTTGAAGTTTACATGAATTTCTGTTGTATTTAACACATCCCATTTGAATGCAGTAAAACTATTTCTTAATGGTGAGGCAGCCTAAAGAAAAGGTTGAGATATCTATACATATCTAGATATCACTTCTCTATCCCTACCAGTACTTAAGTTAATTACTGGTGAGTATTATTCAGGAAACTGTAAACACATTTGTCTGTGTGCTTTTAATCAGAGTTAACAGTTTCTGTGGTCATTCAGCTATACAAATACTCTTTGTCTTGGTTTTGATTGAAGATTTCAGTTTCAGCATTAACTAATTATTTCTTCACATGTTGCTGGAACAGTCGATGCTTTGGTATCTTTTCATTTAGGTGTCATTATTTATTAATGAATGTAATAAAAAAAAACCCCAAACAACACCTACCACTACTCTTTAGTGTCTTAAAACCAGAAATTTCTGAGACTATTATGAATTTTGAGGTAGCTTCAATCATGTTGTTTACATATCCTTATTTTTTCAGATTAGTGTTTTTTAATCATTTTTTCATGAATTTGCGTTCTAAGTAGGACACCTGAAAAAAGAGAGTCAGGGAGCGCTGCCGCTGTAAGGACAAAGAGACTGGGAGGATGTGGGGGGAAAGGAGGCTGTGGTCTGTTGCTTAGGACATTTTCCTGGGGAATAAGAACTCTGGGCTGAGGGAAGTATCAAAGGCAGCTTTCTCCCAGTCTGAATGAAACTGTGAGCAGGTGATGAAACACTGTGACTTCTTATATCTCTAAATTCCGAGTGACCATCACTCCTGTTTGGATGGGATAGATTACTGTACGAGGGGGCTGCCTGTTCTGAATCTCCATGTGCAGCACTGTCATCTGGAGTGAAGTCCTAAAGCCTTGAAGAGAAAGTGGGCTGAAGATAAACTCTTTTCTGTTTCCAAACAGCTATTTCAGATGGCATTCTGCTCCGATTGTTGCTAATTTGAGGCTCTCTGAGGCTCTGTTTATCACAGAGGCAGTCTAAATACTGGACTCCACTGGTAGGTCCCTTCAGAAAAGTTCAGTATTGCAATGAAGAATGACATAAGACTTTGTAATAAGGGAGTTTTTGACAGGTTCTCATGTGAATCTGGTGGGTTAAAAAGAAGAACATGCACGTTGTGTAAAAACAAAGACAGCAAAAATTGCATATGAGGTGTCTACAGTCCTCTGTTTCTGATCTCCAGCCTGGTTTACCAAGTTAGCATGAATTTGCTTGTGAAAGAGAAGGTAAAATTATTGTTGGAATGTGCCTTCATTCCTAAATTAGGGGAGTGCCCTAGCAGGAAAAGGCAATGATACTCTGCACTGTTGGATAGAAATTTTCTCCTGATAAGAGCTATTTTTTTTTTTTTGTCAAAAAACCTAACATAAATATGTTTTCTAATAGGTAAGAATACAGCCAGGTGTATCTTAAGTAAATAATATCACTTAAATGCGCTTATTTTGGAATATCACGCATGTTGTCAGCTCTGCTGTTATGAGCCTAAAAATCTCCTGTATTACGACTAAGATTATACTAAAGATTTTTTTCTGGTCACAGTACAATCAGAATCCATTCTGAGGTGTTTGAGGCTGATACTTTAATAATTCTTTATATTTGTTTATCTAAAATAATGTTTATACGCTTCCTAGTACACTCAGTAATATGTTGCCATGAGAGAGCAAAAGGATAGTGTATAAATCCCAAAAGGATTTGCAAAACTAATCTACTCCAAACCTTAAAAAAACCAACCAAGAATAATTCTAAATGGAAAAAAAAAAATCAAAAACTTTGCACTCAGTCTAAATATAGATCCTGGCTTCTTAATCAGAAGCCTTTTACTGTGGAAAATTCTTAGTTAATGTAAAAATCCTGTATAAATTCTCCATCTATTTTTGTGTGATGTTACTGTAGACATTTGAAATACTAAAGCAAATTCTTGCTTGAAATGTCTTTAGAATCACCTTAGAGTTTTGGAAATGCTAAACTTTGGAAGGTTAACATCACAGTCTCTGTAGGGATCATAGAACATTCTTCTGAGTAAAGTCTAGTTTTTAATGATGTGTTGATATGACACTCTTCATGACCAATATTAACATTTCCACTTGAACATAGATAAAGAAATCCATCTAGATAAAGAAAAGCATTGGTCAAAGTACGTAAAATTTTATGGTATGAATTGCTGAACTGCGTTCCTTGGAAGAGTTGCTATGGAAATTCTTTTTTTGCTAGGTTTTTCTTATGTATGCAATGAGGCATTTAAATAACAGAAGAAATTACAGAGAAAGTTTGAAAAATAGAAGTAAGCCTTTTAGTGGGAATGTTGAGAATAATAATTGAATTCTAGGTTGCCAAGCACTGTCCATTCCTTTTCGCTTTATCTATTCTGTTCACAAACACACTATACACTTCAGCGTTAGTGGTATAATAGGGTGTTTTCCGGGAAATTTTGGCTAAATAGAATAAACAAGCCATATTAGATATTAGCTTTATAGCTAATGTTTTTATATCTACCTCTCCAAAGCTAGGAAGAATAAAGTTGTCATTAACCCAATACAAGGAGCAGGCTTTGGGGTCCAGGTCTCCGCTCAAGCTCAGTAGTGCAGCAGTTTTTTCCCTGGACTTTAAAATGAATGGATCTAGGTCAAGCATCCTCAGTAATGCGAATTTCTTCGTAAATAGATTGTTTTCTTTCCCCAAATCAGATCTTAAAACATTATGAGCTTTGTAGACCAAGGTTAGTTAAAAAAGATCTGACACTGTAATTTAACAGTGATTATTGATTGTATTGCTGGTTCTGAAATGTGTGATGTTACAACTAGGGAGAAATTTCTTCTGATTATTGTGAAGGATTATGTGAAATCCATAATTCAGTTCTGCTAAGTGTATCACACACCATCAGCTTATATAAAAGGGGACAAGAATGAATTAAAATCTGCCTTTAATTTCTTTGGGTTTATGGTATGTACAGAATTAACTTTATTTTCAAACACTTAAATGTACCATGTTCAATGTATACTTCACTTTAAATCAAACAAAAATACAATGTCAATAATCAGAAACTGTCAACACAAAGTAACTTACATCTTTTAAATACTGTGTTGATGGGAAAAGGTGGTTTTAGAAAAGTTTTTGAGAGCTACTAAGAGAAGAAAGAATTGGGACAAGTCATCTGAAAAAACAAATTTAGAAATATTCTCCAAAAGTTGTTAATAAAGCAATGAGATATGCATACCATAGAAAGGGAATGGGAAACAGGTAAAAAGAAAAAAAAAAAAGAGAAAAGGTTAAAAAAAAAAAAGAAGAAATGAAAAAAAATTATTGTCTTCAAAAAGATTAAGGGGTAAATCATGATTGAGAATTTTTGGTGCTTTAGTCACCATGTCGTCATCATCAATCTTACATAATAGGAACTCGAATCTTTTTCCCACTGAAGGCAATAGAGAAAATTGCTAATGGTTTCAATAAAAGGATTGGAGCACATATCATGGTCTGTAAGAGGAGAAAAAAAATCCCCACTCTTCTAAGATCCCTTTGTGTCTGACAGTCTTTTGTATTGCCAAACTACTGATGAATACTATCTTAATCTGCAGCATTCAGGGTCATAATTATAACTTAAATGTGGTGGATTGGCTGCAGTTCCAGCAAGTATAGCCTAAAAAGAAAACTGAAGTTATTTCAAATAATCTGAAGAATGATAAGGTATCATTTGAGACTTGAGTGTCGTGTTCGTCCCGACAGACAAGGCTTATGATAAAAAGTTTGAAAAAAGCTTATGATAAAAAGTTTGAAAAAGGCTTATGATAAAAAGTTTGAAAAAAAATCCAATTAAAGTCTGGTTAGTCTTTGAAATTTGTATGCTATGTCAGTGGTCAGATTTTTTAAAATTTTATTTTGCCAGGGTTTTTAATGAATCTACTGAGGTGGCATGGGTCAGTAGATTCATAAGTTGTATGTATTGTTTCAGTTATTGACAGTAAATTGGTAATTTATTAAAAAGTGATGCATTTAAAAGAATAAGAGAGTGCCTCAGAACAAATACAGTTTCCAGTTCTCCGGTACTTTTACATTGATTTTACTCGTGGAATGTTATCAGGAAAGTAATTGTTGCTAGATTTTTGTTATCTAATATTCAGTATTTTTTTCATAAGTTGACTTATGCAAAGATTTAGATTTTTAAAAAGCCTGAAATATAATGAAAAGTAATCCCAATAGACCCCTCTTAGTTTCTGGATGAATGAGATGCTGGTCACTTTAAAGTGACCAAGTCCATTTACTTTGAGTACACTAAAGTTTCAATCTAAATTTTATGTATTCTATGTTCTTGCATAATACAATATCTGCATGGTTCTGAAATCATAATGTTGAATGTCTCACAATCACATAATTATTTTTTCAGTACTTTGGTGAACTGGGGGAAACATTGTGTTTGTTTATTGCAAGGAAAGAGAATGGTGCAGATGAGGTGACATCTTGAAGTTACTAAAAAAATCTAAAGCTGAGGAAGGATTTGAAACAAGATTTTGTGGCTTCTGATCCAGTTCTGTGTCAGTTACACCCCAAAGTATCTAACATATGCCCAGAAGGAAAATTATCCGTGCTAGACGTTGTTCTCAAAAGCCCTCTGAAGAAACAAGAAGGTAAGTGTGAGGTGTATGTGTTGTTCTGCTGGTAACAGCTCACTGCAAGCTTCTGGTTCCAGTCAGAATATGGGATCCTGGTCCGGGATGTATCTTCGCGTGCGAGCGCTGTAGGGTGTGTGATGTACAGACAGTCATCGCGAATTATTTGACTTCTATCTAGCGTGACTTATATCTACGGTTGGCTTGATCTTGCTGCAGTTACAGCTACCTCCTGTCAATAGGGTAAACTAATATTCTTCTTGGCTGAAAAGTTTGGGCACCATTGAACTGAACATTCATAGAAAACAGGATTTATTTTCTTGGACCCAGTCACTACTGTTATTGCAAGATTCCGTGTTAATCAACACAGTTTAGTGAATTTCATCGCTAGCATCCAAAACTGTCACTTTCTTTAGACAACCAGGCTCATTGCTGTAATCTGTAGGATGGAAAGTTTATAAGTGATGGTCCCAGAAGGATTTTATAATTAACAGCTACTTCACTGGGAGGTGATATCTGTGACTGGCATTATTGGTGTAATTCAAAGTTACCTGCTAGTGCGGAGGTTCTGCAGTGAAATAAATGTTCCTGAAAGGTCAAATTGAATGTATGCAGTCAGGTCTGGCCCTGTTCCCAGATTTTATGAATGAAAACATAATATTGGGCTTGTAAAATCATATCCTTTCTCTTTTAGTGGAAAGTAGCCCTTTTAGCATCCTTCCTTTAGAATCTGTAACTGCTTGTGTAATCTGGTGTGAAAAATGAGATACTTCACTGTTCTGTTTCCTTGGGTACAAGATTGTCTTCTGTGTGGTCCTTATTTCAAATGATTGCTTCCTTTGTGTTACAGAGTGAATGCCATTATAACATTTTGGCGTGACTAAGCATATGCGTATCCATGACTGATACTGAAACTGTTTCCATCCAAAACCTTGCTCAGGTGTTTCCTTGATACCTAATGCTTAGGTTTCCATATTTAGCAAAGGAGAGGAAAAAAACCCAGCAGATACGTTGGGAAAAAATAATGCATTTTCCTGCAGTACAAATAACTCGGTAGTTTCTGTAGGAGTTACACAGCATAAGGCAAAGCTGAAGTGGTTTATAATACTAGAGTCCTAAGTGAAATATAGATATATTTTACCTTGGTTTGTTTTCCTTATTATTTTATGAAGCTTAGCTTTTTTTTTTCCTCCCCTAAGACCTTTCATGAAAAATCTCAAAAATCATAATGTGGCTGTCAATGGGAACTCAGTATTTCATTTAGCTTTTCTAGAATTGCTGGCATATTTTAACTACTTTTCCCTTCCTATTACCTTCTAAAGCAAATAGTCATTAGAGAACCTGACTCTATATTTTACTTCTAATGTGGTTTTGAGCATTTTATCATGCATGAGCTACCTGAATTACCCATGGAGTCAATACCCAGATTATAAAAAAAAAAATAAGTAGCTACCTACAAAATCAAGCTGTGGCACCAGTGTGAAGGCAAGTGTGTGTTCTCTGCCTGGGGGATTCCACTGTGGCTGGTGGAGTTATTAATCAAAGGTATTTCCTTATTTTCTTGATAAAGATGAAACTGTTAAGGTATTATGCCTGTCTGAATTATGGTATTTTCAAATACTCTTTGTAGATTCTGCTTGTACGTACTCTTTCACATTGATTATGTTGGGCCATGACAGTAAGCCATAACACACATTTCAAGATGAGGTTCAAGGGACAAGATGTAATCCCTCAGCTGGCGGATAGCACTGCTCATTTTCTAGGTGTTATGTTATGCCTTTTACTTTGTTTTAGTGAAATTGGAAATGGCGTTCAGCCTTATCTGGATATTCCATCCAGCTCTCGGGTTCATGAGTTTTGCTATTGCATTGAGCGGAAATAATATTGTATGTGAAACACTGTTTTTGTGCCCTTCAGTTACTATATGTGAGCCTAGGACAAGTTACGTAGTTTTTCAGCTGAAGTAATGAAAACTTTGGTGATGCAAGGGATGACAATTTAAAGACTTCGTTAAATATCAGTAAGAATATATCTGTTGAAAGAACTAACAAAGTCCTCCAAAACATATATGCTGTTATCTGGAGGAGGACACGCAGACCGGAAGATATGCAAATATTGGATTTAAAGGTACTTTGTGTAAACTGATGATCTACCACTGCTAATAGTTGGAATTTATGTATGTACTGACATATGGGAAAAACTAATTAACCACTCATGCCTAATGGTGCATAATAGGAAATGGTAGCTTATAAGCAAATGCATGAAGAACTCATCAGATGCTTGTAAACAGGAGCTATGATTCAGATTTTTTGGATTCAGGCTTCTGTATAGTTAGATGCTACAGTATTCTGTTGGATCAGCAATGTGCAGTGTTAAGCTTTCTGTGTACTACACGAAAAAATCCTGTGTGACAAATCCCATTTTAGCTTGAATTGTGTGGCTTGGCAAGTCGGAGTGAGTCAGGCCTCTGCAAGAGGTGAGATTAGAAATGGCCTCTGGCTTTATCAGTTCTGGCTGGGAAACCAGTGGACACTGGAGAGCTGAAAGTGGATAGTGGGAAAGGCAGGTAATGCATGGAACCTCCCAACACATCACTTTGTTAGAATTGAAATGACTCTAAAATTTTGTTGACCAGCAGTCGTAGGGAATTTCTGATTTTGAACACAAAAATAGAATTGTAGGTGAAAGGTTTTATATACAGTTTTAAATGTCATGTGCAATTTTATTTATAGACACTCTAGTAATTGCCACATTTGAGGATGAGTTAGAAAGCGTATGAATGCTTGGTAAATAAGTTACTGCTCTTTCTTGTTTAACAATGAAAGGCACAAAAATGTTGAATTGTCTAATATTAGAGAGTTGGTCCTGTACAGTTTTGTATTTCTAATAAACCCCATATATTATGATGTTCTGTGGGAAATGTGGAAATTAAGAGTAACTTGTCAAATTGAGCTTTTTTAATTTCAGGAAGAACTATACATGCTTTTCTTTTTCTATTTCCTAGAAGGAAAAACTTGAATTACCAAGGTTATTTTAAAATAGAGCTACTTTTTTCTTTGTTTTATATTTTGTAGGAGGTGGTGTTTGAGTACAAATAAAGAAAAACAGGAAATAATCTTAAAAGAACAGCAGTCTTTCAGTCATAGAAATATATTCATATTATCTTACAAGAAGGTGAATTAAATATTTAGTATATAACTGTATTTCCATATTATTTTTTTTTTAGTTTACAACAACAGTAGGAAATTATACTATGGTCCTTTGAGACAGTATAATTTATGAGATGTGTTTGTAGTTAGGCAGCTGATAAGGACAGGATATGAAAAGGAAAAATCATAGCCGTGGGGAATTTGAAGTGACAGAGGAGACAATTTATGTGATTTGAACAGGATGGTGTAAAAGGTTGTTACAGAGAACAAGGTCAACTGTGTACAAAGCTTATTCTGAAAATGTTACGTTTAAATTAATTAAGCTTATTTTACTGGAACTAGAAGTAGCAGGGTCCTTACAGGGTATGGCTTTTATCTGGCCAGGATAAGCTGAGCTACTTTTCATTCCTCTGTTACTTGCTGGTAAAATAAAAGAGATTATCTTCAGGCATTCCAAGAGAATGGAAATATGGATGATGGATAGATAAGTCTGAATGAAAATAAGACACAGCAGTGGTGTTTAGGACATTGATTGTATCAAGAACATTTAAGAAATTGCCATTTTTTTCCTTTCATAGGCAATTGTTTCACTGATGGCAGGAGCGAAATAAATTCCACCAAATAATCTCTTTTGATTTCATGCTTTCTTCTCAGGCATGAAAACTGTGTTTCTAAACAAAATATGTAACATCAAAAATATTAATGAAAAGAGAGAAGCTTGTGGCTCCCAGTTTGAAGAAAATTGTATAGAAATTGCAAAAGGTGACATTGTAACTATAAAAGTGAAGATGAATGCTGAAGATCTATTCCCTTTAGGTCATCATATTCTTGGAGGCAGTGCTCCTTTTGTCCTGAGATGAGTACAAATGAGAGGAAAGACAAGGACACGTCATAAATTATGCCAGCCTTCCCAAATAAGTGCTTTCAAGATGTCTGATAATGTAAGATATTCACCATAATGGCATTATTTGATCTTCTTGAACTCAGGCTTGAATGTGATGTTTCAGTGGCAATTGAAATAAAAGGTTAAACTTTTCTCCTTTGTAATTTTTATTTTTCATTATTATTTTGGTAGGAAAAAAAGAATAAGTAAGTTGAAATCCCCTCTAACTCTTTTTAAAATAGTGCATACATATGTATATTTGGATTGTCCTGGCAAAAGCCTCTGTCCCACAAATCTTATTTCCAGTATTCTAAATTTTAGCAAATACTACCTTAAATTACCCTGTGTAGTTATAAATTTCAAACCTGTATTTCTGTAAGCAAATTTTGCTACATGGAGATAGGCAAGATAATGGTTGATTTCTGGAATTAGCATTTTATATGATTCAGTAATATACTGTGTAACATGGCTTGAATTTTGCATTTGTTAATAGCTTAGATTAATTTAAGGATTTGATTAAATGTACTCTTTGTTTTGATGCATTATATTGTTGCAAGGCTTACATAGCTAAGATTTAGCTTCAGTTAATATTTTAATTTACTTTTCTCATTTGCAGTAAACCAGTGAAGTTTTGTAAAACTAGTTTTTTCCTTCCAAAATTGCATCAGTGGTTACCAATCCTTGCTCAAAAGTTTCCTTATGATCCCAACTGTGTGGTGATGTTCCCAAATTCACATATAGCTCTTATGCAACAAGGAATTTCGAAGTTTTGGAAGGTTCAGCATTTCAAATTCACGATGAACTTCTAGGGGAAGCTGAAGAAGTGGTTCTAATGGAACGATATAAAACCAAAATGGGTTAGAACCAGTAAATTTCTGATGCTACTGCTCTTGGAAAGTTTTAAAGTCATAGATGCTGTCACTAGAGATAACTTGAGGGAGAGATAAATAAAAAGAAATGGATGGAAGGATTTCTTTTGTTGTAGTCTTTTCTGGCATTTATAATACATCCCTTTTTGTAACAAAGCTGGATTGGGCAAGTTATCTGGGCATTGCACAAGTTATTTTTTCTTAGCAATTAAACATGTAAGCACTTTAACAGGAAAGCTGGGGATATTTGATAGGATTTCATAATATGACCTTGTAGATTTTTTTTTTTCCCCCACTGTGAGAGTTTATGGATTTTTTTTTTTTGTGCTGGAAAAATTAGAACAGTAGTAGTTTATTGGTATATTTTTGATTATAGTGTATTTTATACATTGGGAGTTTTTTAGAGTTAAATTGTAGAAAAAATGGCATTTACTTTTGAAACAATTTATTAAAAAGAAATTAGGGAGGTTAATTTGGTAATAATTTTGTATTTGAAGAAATGTCTTTTACACTAACATTATAGTAGATGACAAATGAAAGAGAATCGCAAGAGTCATCCAGAAATGAAGTGGAATATTTATTGCTAAGGTATCTATTTGATTTGTCATTTTATATTATATTCAAATATTCTAGTGGGATTCTTCTCTATCCACAGAAATGAAAAAAGTTTCAAAAGGAAAGTATTTTCTTAATAATATCTGGTTTCAGAAGAGTTTGCCCTTATTACATTTAAAAATTTTAATTGCTGGTATGAATATCTGAGTTCCTTTCTGTGATCTAAGGAAGTAATTAAATGCTGTTGAATAGAATCCTGTTTCTTGAAATGAGTTCACTTTCTTTTGACTTTTCTCATTAGCTACTATCTTACCATTAAGTAATTGTGCAAGATCATAATGGATTAAAAGTACGGTTTAAACCTATATTGCTTCTTTTGAAAATGCGTGAACTTTTGAGGATCCTTTAAAAGCTGGAACTAGAGAACGGATGAAGTGCAGAAAATAATATGAATATTTGAGTGAATATGACATTTTAATGTCAAACTAAAATGATAGTAAGGACCTGATCAACCTGAAATGGACTAACAAGGGGTCTTCATATTTTGTTGCTGAAAGAAGGCATAGGGGAGAGAAGGGCACGTGCATTACCTCTGTGGACAAGACAAAGAAAAGGGTCCTCGTTTTCACTAACGAATAGGTCATGTATGCATCTACATGGTCTACATATGTTGTCTCTAATGTGTTTTCTATCTCTTCTGGCACCAACAGCCCGTAGAGTGTTGTCTGAACCTCCCCTTTGACACTAGAAAGTGGTGTGAGAGGCATTGAAAGCAGTACCACTGTATCGCTGCCTTTTAGATACTGAAGAAGAAAGTGTCAGCACCAGTTCAACACTTGAGTTGTTCTCTGCGCTTGTCATTCTCAGTACTGATTCCTCACTTCCCGGAACATTGTTGATCTGTGATATGAAGTCATTTTCTTGAGTGCTTGTGTGCTAAGTTGAATGATTCTTCTATGCACCTCTTTTAGTAAATGAAGCTGACCATGCTTGAAAGGCAAATTGGAGCTGTCATTTCTGTGTTTACCCTCACTATCTACTGGGTTACTCGATTCCTGATCTGCCTTGTCAGGGCAAAGCTATTCCTGCTGTAATAGCTTGGCACCACGTGCCCTGGTTATTTTGTCACCAGGAGGAGAGGGAGTAGATTTATCTCATTCCAAAAAGTTGGCCCAGTCTTTTATTCTCTTGAGGTTTCCTTATCTTCCAGGAGATTGTCTCCAAGTGATTTGTCTTTCCCTTTTTACAGTAGACAGTAGGCCAGGGTGCCAACAGTTTTAAACTCCATTTAATGAGCTGAAATGGTTCACTTTTCAGAGTAAAAGTGTAGAGAAAGCACTCAGTGATACTTTGCCGGACTACTCTCCAAGCCTCAGACAGCCTGCAGCTCAGGGGCTTCAGGTCGATTTGTTTTTTTGTTTGTTTTCTGTTTGTTTGTGGGGTGTTTTTTTGTTTGTTTTGGGGAGTTCTTTACCTTCTTTTCCCTTTCATGAATGTATTGAGTTAAATTAGGAGCTGGTGTAAACTTCTAGCATCTGCAGTACCCTATGACAAGGAGTTCCAAAACCTTTGCTGATAATTTAGGGGTTTCATTTGACAATTTCTTTGTTGTTGGTTGGTTTTGGTTTTTCTTTTTTTGCTTTTAATTGAAAAAGACAAAAGCAGATTGTTTCACTTTATCCGTGATACTTTAGGTTTTGTTGCCTGTATTGTATTCCCCCTCAGTCTTTCCTTCTGTGTAATGAAGATTCTTAATCTATTTAGTTGTTCCTTTAAGTCCTTGATTGTCATTGTTGCCACTGTGTATTTCACAGTTCTGTGATATTCTTTGTAGAAAAGTGATGACTAAATAGTATTCATGATGTGGATTTATAATGGCATAATGGTGTTTTCTGTTTTGTTCTCTTTGCCTTTCAGAATAATTCCTCACTTTATTTTTGGTTGTCGTTTACAGAAAGCTATTATAACTCACAAATTACATTCGTGGGTATTACTGACCAATTCAGAGTCCATTGTTATATATGTAATCAGGATCCTGGTCCTTTTTCCTGGTTTTTATCACTTTACATTTATCAAAGTTAAATTTAATCTATCTTTTTCACAGCCATTTTAAGAACTTCAAAGCAATTCTGCTCTGAAGTTCTTGTTTGGTTGGAAGGGACGCAAAAAGGAGAAACAGCTGAACAATTGGATTGTGTGGGTTGGCATTTTACACTTCAGTAGATGCTGTATTCAGTCCTCAGATTACTTCTCAGAAATATAACGAGAGGGGGAAAGGACATAGAAGTAAAAGAAAATAATAAGGCTTGGACTATCTGTCATTTGTTTGAATTACAAGAGTATGGTGGATCAGGTACACAGTGTGAGATACATAGCAGGTATGGAACCTGTAGCATTACCAGAAACCCAATGCCTTCTTAAAAAGTAATTTTCCAGGTTTCACCTAGGATATTGTTAATTTTTTTTTTTTGTAGCTGCTGTGGTTTGGATTTAGTATGAGAATAATGTTGATAACATTTTTTTAGCTGTTGCTAAGTGATGTTTACATTAGTCAAGGACTTTTTCAGCTTCCCATAGAAGCTGAGAGGGAGCATAAACAGGACAAGCTGGCCAATGGAATATTCCATACCACGGATGACAAGCTTAATATATAAATGGGGGTTGGCTGGGGGGCAGGAATCTGCAATCACTGCTCAGGATGGGCTGGGCAACCGATTATTGAGTGGTGAAAGCGATTTATATTCTATCACTTTATTTTATGCATTCTATTGATGTTGTTATCCTCCTCCTCCTCCTCCTCCTCCTCCTCCTCCTCCTCCTTTTCTCCTTCTTCTCCCTACTGGGGTGGCNTTTTCTGTTATTGTTCTATTTAACTGTCTTAGTCTCAACCCATGAGGTTTTTTTTCCTCCTCCTTTTCTCCTTCTTCTCCCTGCCCTACTGGCGTGGGATGGGGAAGGGGAGTGAGTGAGTGGCTGCGTAGTCGTAGTTGCTGGCTGGGGTTAAATCATGACAGTACTGAACAGACACTCATGAAGATGTTTTATAACAGTGTTGGAAATGGACTTTTTCAGTCTATCAAAGACATAGTAAAATGTGTTGCTACCCAACAAGCCTCCACAAAGTGCTAGACCTGAGAGCAAGACCAAAGGAAAAGATGTACGCTGGAGGGACACAGTAGAAAGGACATACAGTTGTTGATAAATCCTCTTCATTTTGAGTCTGTCTTTCTGAATTTTCTTTATTGTAATGGCCAAGCTGTGTTCTAATAAATCTAGTTTTACTAATTCAAAGCCCTTGTAGTATTTTTGGTTCACTTAATTGAAAGAAAAGCTACAAGTAGATCTGGCTCAAAGTAGTGGTTGATGTAGGGCCCAATTACAGTCAAGGTGATGAATCTGAGAAATTCTCTCAATCTGTTAGCAATTGCAGATGTAGTCTAGACTGGCCACTAATCTTATTGGAACTGTCTTCTGTTCATTTGTGGTCATATCACAGATACCAGCAGCTAATTTAAAAAAAAAAAGATTTTTCTAAAGATCCTTCAGTGTCTGTAGAAGTTCTAGCTAGTATAGATAACATCCCTATGTATGACAATTGACTGAAGAAAACTAGAGAATTGCAAATTTGGTTTGGCAGGGTTTTTTTTCCCTAATTTTTTTCCTCACGTCTCAGGTTTTGATTAGTAACACAAATCTGAGGAAATTATTTTTTAAAAAATACAATTTTTGGGCCTTTGTGAAGCACAATTTTGGACCATTTTTGTTCTGAAGGTGTTGCAAGGGATGTTGGCTTGGACTCCAATTTAGTGCTAAGGGGACAACACAATTACATCTTGGACAAAAAAGAATGAATAAGTCATGAAATATATGAATAGGGAAATAGTAGACGTAGTAGACTCATTTGTCCTTGTGATGATTGGATCCTTCCTACAGTTCCTTCATGGATAAGGTGGGGAAACAAATGTTTACCTATGAGTACTACACAGGAAGCAAAAAATGTGGACTGATGATAATACGTTAGATATCATGTTGCAAACTAGAGTACTAAGAGAATTGCTGAGTAGACTAGAAGCAACCGCATCTAGTCTGCTCAGACATTAGAAAGCTGGAGCTGCAGTGATAAGAATTATTAAAAAAAACCCAGTATGGCACAGTGTAATTACATGAAGACAAATAGGGAATTTAAAAAGTGGAATGTAAATGTGTAGTAAAATCCAAGTGAACAACAACAACAACAACAAGAAAATAGCCACAAGGGACAAGCTTAGAGTGCTTTATACGTGGCAGCAGAACAAGTGGTAGAACGCTACAGATTAGTGAGAGCAGGAGAATCACCTATTGACTAGATATTTGTATACAGTATGCAAACCCAAAAACTACTCAGGCTTAAAGAATGAACATACCATGATCAGGGACAAATGGTGATATTTGATAGTTTCCATGCCTGTGCAATGAAGAGAAACGATGATGATACTTGCTGCTGTTGATTTATCTTCTTTGTTCTGTTTAATTTCACGATGACCCTAGTAAAACCCAAGAACATTCATGCATCATTGTGATGGCTGGCAACATACACTGAAGTTATTAAAGACAGGCATGTGAGCCAAATAAAATAAATTTGCTGTCTTGAAAACTGGCTTTTTTCAAAGTAGGATATAAAGGAGGACACCTTAAAATAGTGGTATTGTTAGGAAATTAGCTACACTGCTAGGAACTTTTTGTGCTACTGTTCTGTATGCGTAACGTAAATATCAGCTGGCACTAGATTGCTATCTTTCCATCTCTTGATTCTGTAGTAATGCCTTTAGCTAAAGCTGGAGAAACATTGCTTAAAACAAACAAACAAACCCCAATGTGTTCATTCTTCACATCAAATAATTTTCTGTACTTCATAGGTAGCTTTAAAGAAATAGTAGATTGTACCAGTCAGTGCCAGTGGCTTTCCAGCCATATGAATTATGTTGCCATGGAGCATGAATCTCTAGATGTCACTGGCCTGTCTGACCTGTACTGGCACACTTGTAATTAACGGGAACTCTTAAATCTATATGCTTCTTATCTTAATGGAAAGTAGCGTTGTAGATTGTATACAGTGTTCACTGCTAGAGTTCAAGGGTTCTGGAATTCAGTTCAACAAAAGCTGAATTTAGTTGTTGCTGGAGTGTGTGAATCGGCTTCTCTGGAAACCTGGTTATTTGTTGGGTAACATAAAATGACCTTCAAAATGTTCACATGGCTGTACAGAATTTTCCGAAATGAAGTCAGATCCCATCCTTCGCTTTTGTTTTGTCAAGTTTTTTTTGTCTTGTGATGCGATTGAGTTTAAGTAGCAAAGTTCTCCAGGTGCAATGCAGTAATAGTTTTATATTTTGATTGAACCAAGTTCCTTCTACAAAACTTTAAGTGGTGTGTTTTCATACATTGCCAGAACAGCATGCTGGAAGGAAGAGATGTGATTAGTGTAATCACCTGCATAACATGCATCATATCTTTTAATGAAGTCAGTCCTGTTTAAAGTAATCCTTACCTCTGAGGCAGTGAAGTTCTGAATTTAAGGTAAGCAGTGATGGAAAATCCATCTCGGGTCCTTATAAATTGTTCCCCATGAACCTTTTTCTGTATTTCAAAATATTTTAAAAGCTTATTATTTCTATTAAGAACTAGTTAATTTCAGCTTTCACTCACTGGATTTTAGTATACCTTGGCCTGGATTGAGGAGTCTGTTACAATAATTTTTTATTTTTATGATCTCCAAAGTTCTCTTGATTAAAAAATCTATAAATATATGATACTAACAGTAATTTTGCAACCCCTGTGTAATACTTTGTTAATAGATTCAAGTGCGTACTTTTCCCATTGTTTTGCGAAAAACTGATGTCTAATTGACAGCCTTAATAGATAATTCTGTCTTCAATTTTTAAGGAAAGGCACAGGGTTTTTCTCCTACTTTTCTGGAATGTCTTCAGTACTCCACATATTAAGGAAACGTAAGGAAAAATCAAAATTAGTCCAAACATATAATAGATTAAAGAGATAGGACAGGTGTTAGGAGGTCCTCTGTCTTTACATTACATTTTTCCAAAGTTGTGTGCAAGTTTTGGGAGAAATGGCTACTTCTTCTTTTAAAGAAAGTTATTTTCATTAGGCATGTCATCTGCACTGTTACGGCTTTGGATGTCATCTTTTACATTACAAATTTTGTGTGTTCTCTGATTGTCTGCATTGCTTACATCTTTTTGAATAAAGGACTGTTCTGAGTAGGAAACACAGACCTTTATTATCTTTAATGAATTTAATTCGCTTGAGAATGTAATGGTGATGTGATTCTTATGACACATTGTATTTCAGTATTTCTGAACTAATGAAACTGCAGCAAATCCTGAGAACACACAGCTGGGGAAGATAAAAGTTTTTGGATACCATCATGGATGGTTATCTATGTATTGTGCTTTATTTAAAACATCCATCAGCATAAGAATAATATCAGGACAAGTTTCATTAATAAGAGATCAAGCAGAATTAAGCAATTTAGTTCTTATTCTTAAAATTTATCTCTATCATTACAAATTTTTACTTTGTCCTTTTTTTCGGATTAGTGGAACAGTGGTAAATAATTATGGAATGGTACATGTGCTTCTATGAGAATATGAGGCCTATTCTGAATGGGTTTACTAGGGATAGAACAACTTTCTTTAACATGTTTAAAGAAAGAGCAGATTTAATGAATGCAAGGTTAGAGGATAAATTTCCCTAAGATTTTTAGGAATTTCTCAGAGGCAATTGATGAACAGATTGACAAATGCAGATACCAGCAACAAGACAATGCGTGCATCTAGAAGTTGGTGGGAATGTTCAGAAAGATTATTAATGGCCCTTAATATTAATTGCAGAGGAAAATGTCAACTGTGCTCCCACAGGGCTTTGTTTGAAAACAATCCTGTTTAATGTGTTAATTATGGAGTTGGAAAATGGAACAGCTCCTTCTCCATAGTACGGAAACTTTGTAGACTTTACAAGGGCAAGGGGAGACTTCTCATCCAGTATGTCACAGTGAAATTATACAAGCTTTGGGCTGGTTATATCTGTAGTTCAGATAACTAAAAGATTCTGTTCCATGCAGGAAAATAGTGTTGCATCCGTAAGAACAAGAGCAAAAAACTCTTAATTAAAATAATTACTAGTTAGATAATGTAAAGCTTAATGAAGGAGAAAAGCGTGTAGAGAAGATACTAGCAGTATTGCTATTGTAGTAAAACTAGCAGGGAAATAATCTCTTTAAAAACCCAACCAAACCAAAAATACTTAAAAACCCCTAAAGCTTTGACCCTCCATAGGAAAAAAAATGTAAATTGTTTCATTTGAAGGTAGCAACAGTTGATCCTGTGGAATAAAGAGTTCTCTTCCAGAGGAATGAAGAAAAGCTGTAGGGAAATACAGAGGTAAGGTTAATTGTTAATTAAAAAAGTTTCCAAGTGTGAGGAATTGTAAATAGGATACTTTCAGTGAAAGGATGACCCCTACATGCAAAAGCACAAGGTTGCAAAGTCACAGTTAGAGCCAAGTTCGAGTACTTTTTTTGAAGAACTGTTGGAATTTGAGATACAAATTCTCTGTTGCAATGGGAGCAGACAAGCGTTAGTTTAAACCACAGATGCTTAATACTTCTTCTCTTGTAAAATGTAAGCTGGTATTACTAATGCCAGTTTAATACAGTGAATAAAAATAACAAGAGGTTAAATAGATTTAGTGAATGCAAGCATGTTTTTTTTCTGCAAGACATGAGATTAATGTTTTATTAAGAAGGAACAGAACTGTAAAAAAAATTTTAAGTTATGGTTTTATTACTAAAAAGGAGGGTCATTTATGTAAATTGATCATATCTACAGTAATCTAAATGTCTTATACAGGTGTTACTTTGCTAGATGTAGAAATTTGCAGTCATTTGGGAGGAAATATGATGGATAGAGAATTCAGAGCACAGGATCTGCACTGACGACCTGATTTAAAATCATTCGGTTTTCCTGCAATATGACCCTATGTGAACCAGCATCCCAGCAGTAGTGAGCTCAGAGGCTTTGATCACGTCCAGAACTCTGTGAGAAGACTTTTGTTAGGAGGCACTGAAGAGCTGTGTGAATACAAACCGATCTGTGCAAAAATCTTCAGTTGTACAGAAGTGACTTGGCAATCTTTTGCTGGGGCTTGGGCTCCCTTTTGATATATGTTCCTTAAACTCCTCTATTTCACCAAGCACTTAGGAGACTCCCCTGCCTTGACTGTTTAAGTATTTAGTGGACAAAAGGATTATTTGAATATAAGAATTTTATGTATGGCTGTTTAAAACAGCTTTCAGGCACTTTCGTTGCTTATTCATCTTGGATTAAATTACTTTTCACATCAAACATCACAAAACTCCTAATATTTATTACAGAAAACAAATGTGAATCCCCCTATTTTTCACCCTTCCTAGGGATATCCATCCTCAGATCACAGAGAACCAAACATTAGATTTTTAGGTGTTTTAAGATTTGGGTATTTTATCTAACATCCCTCTAGAGTGAGGATCTTCTTTGTAGTAAATTTCACCCCAGAGATGAATTCATAGTCCAACTTCTTGTCCCAGTGTCCACAGATTGTCCTCGGATTCATGTTATAGTTTGTCTAAACCTTTTTCTGAAATGGGCCTGTTAGGGACTGGATGCAGCTCAAAGGTGTGCTGGACTGAAGGGGATGTAGATTTGTACAACCACTGCCACGTCGTGGTACCATGTTCCTCAGGGCCATCTCAGGGAACGTTGATGTGCGAGCCCAAACAGATAGTGAATCCGTAGCTGTACATGTGTTAGCCTTTAAAGTAGAACTATTTTTCTAAGCCATATCATAGATAAAAACAATTTGGATATCGCACACAGCTAGGCTTTGCACAGAATTTTGAAGCATATTATCACTGTTTTTAATTAAAGCAGAAGAGGAAGCAGGTCATGCGGGTGAGTGTAGGCGGAACCTTTCTGTTACGCTGACCCTTACAGTGCAGTTTGCACCTTCCCTGTGAGTTCCTTGTGACCTCTTTGATTTCTGAAGGCAATTTTCCCTTCTGCTCAGTCAGGTCTTGGTGTAGGCAGTTGCATCCAAGACTGAGCTAGTTAATGTGACTGAAAAGCGTGAATGACTCAGCCACTGCCTTTTTATAGCTTTCCTGTTTCTGTGTCAGGGCACTGCATGGTCACCATCCCACTGGCTTTGTTGCCAAGGTAATCCTCCCCTTGTCAAGGCCTTTTTCCTCCTTACTTAATGGTTTATTGGCTAGAAGTCTGTGTTTGCATAATGGGCTGCTTCCATTGAAGAACTTGGTTTTGTTGAGGCCAGGCCAGGATCTGAACCAAACGTGGAGGTGGAGGGTTAGCAGGAGGGGAGAGGGCTGTGAATCCAAAAGGAAGTTGAGAGCTTAGAAAAGCTCAAATTAAAAATTCTCTGTGTGATTAAGCTTGGAAGGGGGGCCTAAAGGTTTATTTTGGCTTTTTTTTTTTTTTTTCTGCCTAAGTTTTGGGAAAGACAAGAGGAGAATCACATTTATGAAACAAAGTACACTAGTATGTCAAAAACTTGTTGTTCAAACATGCGGAGACAGATATTCCCCCCAAACCATCCCGCTCCATCTTTTTTTTTTTTAATTTAATCTTTCTTTCATATTTTCCTTTTTTTTTTTTTGGAAAGGTGATGGAAATTGCCCATGTCAACTCTGATTGTTTCAGCCTGATATGCTGGAGGCTGTACTGGGCTGTCATTGGCTAATAATAGGTGTTTTTATCTGTAGAAAGGGATGTGCCCTATTCCCTTTTCCATTGTTCTTTTGCTCTTTATTGTTGCTCTCTACCCTCTTAGCAATTTCCCTTTATTTCCTTTCTTTGCAATTGTTAGGCACTCTTCCTTCTCTGTGTCTTTCTGTCTCTATTTGTATTCTTGTATTAGTAGGGACAGAGAATGGGCAAATGGGTTGAGAATGGTATTGGAAACCAGGCTCCCTTGAGTATCAGAGCTCTTGCAACAGCTCTTTATGCTGCTCAGGTCAGATCGCAGCGTACGTCTGCATTGCTCAATACTGCAGATAAATGTAAGGTAACAGCAGAATCTCAACTATATATACCACCAGGTACCACTGCAGTCCTCTGCCAGCTGGATCAGTCAAGAGGTGGTTTCTAGGATTGTGTGCATCGCTAGTATTTCTAATGTCCGAGACAGTTTGTCCTGCACTCCAACCGACCCTGTACCCGTACTAGGTAATTCAGATCCAGCTTGCGCATCTTTGATGTCAGGCTGTTATACTCTGTAGGCATACTCAAGGATGTAACCATTCAAGTATTTAGATGTCTAGCTCCCAGAGAAACACATAAATGCGTCTGTGAAGTCAGTCAGAATTTTTCCTGTATCTGTCTCAAAAGATTGTGTATCCTGCTGTAAGGAATTCCATATTCTTCACATAAGCCTGGCTCTGTGTGGAGAGGTGTTTGTTTTGACATGGTTCTCACTCGAAGGATGCAAACCAAGAAAGCACAGACTGTCTGTTGTTCAGTTTCTCAGTCATCTTAAGCCAGTTCGTGTCCATGCTGCTGCTGAAGAGGCAGTCCTGTCCTCCCCTTCACCTCTGCTGCTGTATTAGGAGCTTTGCTTGTTGCTGATGCTGTCATGCATGTGGCTCCAAAGTCAGGCAGGGAAATGAAAACTTGTTTTTCTTCTGTAGGTTTAGTTAGTGTTCAACCAGGTTATGTTCCTGATGGAATGCATAGCACTGTTACAAAGTGCAAAGGACAGGAACATGCAGAAAGGGCTGAACTGGTGCCTCAGCTGTGCAAGAATAATTCAGTCCAAAGCATGTGTGGAAGTGCCCCGTTAATCTGTACATGTGGACTGAAAGCCAAGATGGTAATTGATGCCAGAGAATAATTTGTAAAGCACACTTTTTGTAATAGCCTATATAAACCTTTTGAAGCATTAAGGAGGTTATTATAAATTTAATATTTGGAAACGAGAGCTAAATTATTATTATTTTGCCTCCTCTCATCTTACAGTCTTTCTACCTTGCTGGACGCCCTTATTTCTCACTTAGGAAGACCAATTTTTGCCTTCAGTAGCAAATATACTGTTGGAAGTACAGAACACTGCCAGTATTGCCAGTCTAGTATTGCCATCAGATTAATCCTACAGATTTGCTATGAATCAGGTAGAATTTTTCTTTTTTTCTTTGTTCAGTATGAATTGTTAAGCATCTGTCTTTCATGTCTGCAGTGCTCTGCATTGCAGATGTGAACTGGACTAACAACTGGAGGCCTGTTCTTGGCTGGAAATGCTTATATTTCTAAGAAATTATCCATTTGCTTCTGCAAATGTTGCTTTTGCTCATGTAGAGTTAAAATATTTTTACTGTTACATTTAAGTTGTAGCATAGAAATGAGATGCACTGTCACTTGTGAGCAGTTTATGACCATCAGAATGGACATTTGTGTAAGTCGCAAGCAAAGCGGGACTATTGTGGAAGAAAACTGTGTTATAATGTGATAGACAAACAAGTAATTTCACATGCAGAATATTTTGGTTTTGTAGAAGGTTCCAAACAGCAAAATTCAGCTGTTTGAAAAGGTTAGTGATAGGAGTGGTTTGTGGGGTTAGATTTTTGGCGACTTTTATGTTAATAAAGAATTCCAATGACGTAGTTAGATTTTGGCTATAATATACGAGTCCACTCTAATGAATTGTTCAATAAAGGAAATACTTATTTTCTTTACAAATAGGCTCTGAAAACAGACTGCCTAAACAAATGTTCACATTGAAAAATAGTAACCGGACTGGGTAGAGACATTTCTGTTTTGCTGTATTTAGGGAAAGCTAAAAGCTTAAAACAAGAGATGGACATATGAGACGCACATGTTCCAGGAAGAAAAAGTACTTAGGCAATAGAATTCATTAAATATATTCTTGAAAAAATGTGGAACTAATTTCAGGATTAGGGCGGCAATCATCTGTATTATTAACAGTGCTATTAACTTACTTTCCTTATTTGATAATATCAAATTTCAAATTCAGACTTAATAATCGTGCATTGCCAGTTGATAACATATGTGAATCAGCAGAGGATAAGTTTCACTGAAACATTCTGCTAAAAATGTTTTCTTAGCTCTGCAATCATAAAAACACCGTGTGAATGTTAATTCAGTGAGATTTACCCCAAAGAACAATTAGTACATGTTTCTAAATTACAGAGGTTGGAACTTAGACGAGAAATCTAATTTCACATTTTGAAGAAAGTGTATTGTTGAACACGTTTTTTGCTGGGTATTTGAAAAATGACAGTAAGTTGGAAACTATGGGGAAAAGCAAAAAAATTAAGCTGCTTCAGATGACAGTGGATATCAGTCTAGTCTAGAAGGTAACAGGAAAGGACATCTCTTTTACTTGTGGCTACTACTGTTTGCTTCTATCTATCATAATATACATTTATGTTTGTATGAAAAATGTCATGGGATGCCGTTATCCTCTGCTCACACAGGTTATCTTCCTCACAGGCCCTGCAAAACCCCAAGCCAGGTGTAAGTTATGAAGCAATTTATGTTTTCAGTGAAGCACTTCAAGCTAATTGTTTGGGGAATATTTGGTCAAATAGTTATAAGATATGGTTAGCATCCTTTCCTTTATCCAACTGAGCAATTCCTGTTCACCTGTTCAGTCTGGGAAGATTGCTGTTTAAATAGCAAGGAAGAAATATTCCATCTTTTCACATACATACACACACTTGGGCAGGTAACTTCTTTTTAGTCATTTGCCATTTAAAATTGCTATTGTGACAGCAGCTGGAGAAATGTTGAAGAAAATGCACTAATCTGGCTTTTTAATTTTGCTTGTTTGCTTTTATGGGGTAGAATTTACTGCAAATGAAAAACTTTCTTATAGGTTTTTAATAACACTTTTTCTTGTATGTATCCTTTTTATAGTTGAAAGTATTGCTCACCCTTTCATATGGACTATTGAAGGATATTTTTCTTTTTCTTCGTAAAGATTGAAACTGAGGCAGTATTCTGATTGAAACAACCGATCATCCAGGTTGTCTTTTGTGTCACCTGTACGATTGCCATCCACTGAAATGAGTTTGCTTTTATAGGCTTTGGACTGTGTTACAGCTTTGAATATATTTTTGTATAATGAGAGGTGTATATTTGAGTACTCATGTTAGTAGTTAGTGAGGAAAAATATGCTTATTAAAAAGAAAGAAACTGTGTTTGACACATTTAAAATTATCATAACTCATAAATTACTGACCAGAATAATTGTCTACTTAAAACTTACTTTTTGAATATAGAGGCCAACTGGAGTAGTAACCATCTTTATATAAAAGAAACAGGTTCTGAAAGACAATTGAACATTGTCAGTTGGAAAAATGAAAATAGCTCCTACGTTAACCATGTTTGCAGCAACTAGAAACTGTCTCAGACCTTCCCCCATCCTCGCTTTTTTCCCAGTCTCAACTTTACTCTTCACTCCTGACTTTTGTACTACTTTGCCTCTCCCGCCCCAAGCAGTACAGGGGGAACGGGGAATGGGGGTTGCAGCCAGTTCATAATATTTCATCTCTGTTGCTTTTCCTCACGTTTTTCCCCTGCTCCAGTGTGGGTCCTCTCTGTGGGCTGCAGTCCTTCAGGATAAACTGGCTCCTGTGTGTGTTCTCCATGGCATGCAGTTCCTTCAGGACATATCCATCTGCTGTGGTGTTGGGTCCTCCATGGCCTGCAGTAATACCTGCTCCCATGTGGTCCTCTGTGGGCTGCAAGGAAATAGATGCTTCACCGTGGTCTTCTTCATGGGCTGCAGGGGAATATCTGCCCCAGTGCCTGGAGCACCTCCTCCCCTCCCTCCTTCTCTGACCTTGGCACGAGAGTTTCTCACGCTTTCTATACCACATTCCGCACACTGCCAGGCAGTGTTTTGTCCTTTCTCAAATGTGTTTTCTCAGAGGTACCACCAGCATCACTGATGGGCTCAGCTATGTCCTGTGGTGGGTCCATGCTGCGTCCAGCCTGGGGCAGCCCCTGGTCTCTTCTCACAGAGCCCACCCTGCAGCTCCCCCACTACCAAAACCTTGCCGTATACCCCCAGTACAGCATGTATGCAGCAAGCAGCAGGGCATAGGAGAGAAAAAAATTCTGAATATAAATGTTTAAGCATTCAGTGGGTATGCCATGGTGTGCTTGGGAGGTTTTTGGAATAGAGGAACGCTAGCAAGGTTATAGGGAAGTATTTTATATCTGAATGGAAACAGCATATGTGCTATTCTGTAAATAGATTAAATGCAATGTTTGGATATCACAATAATAATGTTCATGAATGTTACATAATTTTGTCTGTTCTAGGGAGTATGACTTCTGCAACGTCACCTATCATTTTGAAATGGGACCCCAAAAGTTTGGAAATCAGGACTCTCACAGTAGAGAGGCTGTTGGAGCCACTTGTTACCCAGGCAAGTATTTTCAATTTCTTTTGCTTCTTCCTTGAGCTTGGTGCTATATTTGCTCATTTTACGTAATTATCTTAATAATCTTTGATAATAAAAACTTGAACAGTTTTTGTTTGTGATGTCTAGTGGAAAGCTCTGTTCAAACATGTTTAGAAGTTCTTGTTCTAAATAATTTATATTCTCAAAGCATGAGCGGGGATACAGTAGCAACAATTATTTAGTTATGTTTGTCTTTTAAAAGTTTAGGAATTTATGAAACAGTCAATTTAAGGCAGAGATCTGACTGAGTACATGCTCTTGGTTTGTTGTTATACCATGGAAGACAGGTTCACACTAAAAACAAACAGAACCAGCCAACCAAATGAAGGAAACTCTTAAAACCTGTTTCATTTTGTGCTGTGATGGATTAGGAGTGTACGCTCAACCATTTACCTTTCAACTGAGTAAAATTTGCCAATAGCAGCTAAAACATTTGTCCAGTGGCCTAAAAAAAGGAAGGTGAAAGTGATGCTAGGTAACATGTATAATGTATGTATTAATGGCATCCAGCTTTTGACCAGTAAACCAGTTTCTTCGTGGTCAGTGAAAATCTTTGTATATCTATGCATGTCACGTTTCCTGTGCCTGTACAAATTTACATATGCTGTGAGCGCATGGACAGGGGCAGGAGCTGTGTGGTCCAGACAAATATGGCAGTAGACATCAAACTTCTGTCACCATCAGTGCAATTTGCTGAGTTTATTGCCTGATGCCTTTTTGTTCCTGAGTTGCCATTAATAATGGGAAGCTGGTTATATAATTTTATTCTAGTAAGCTTCAAGATGGGTAGCTCCATTATTTAAAATACACACACAAGCCATTTTTCTTCTAGGAATGCTCATTGTATTAAAAATGAATGCCAGCTAACCCCATCTGTCCGTCCACCTGTTACTAATAATTTTCTCGTAGATATTGTGGATCTTGAGATTGGTCTGCTGGATAGAAATGTAGGTTTTCTTTTGAGTGTGAGACCAGACTTGATGTTTTTGTTTTCAGAATAAAACAGAGATAAAATATAAATCACTACTTCTTTGATTCCCCCAAAAATGATGTCTCTATATGGTTCCTGTGCTCCTTACAGGGAATCACTTTCCAAACAAATTACACCTATTCTTTCTTTGTTTTTGAAATTAAAAAAAGGTTATCTTTCTACAAATTATTCTGGACGTGAAAGTCTCTAACAATATACACAGCTTTACAGATGCAAAGGCAGAGAGATGTATGTTTCATTTCACATAGCTGTTGACAACACAGTAATTAACTTTCATTATAAACATTGATAATTTTATTGTTGATATGGAAGACGGTCTAAAATCTCGAATTCATTGTGATACCAACTGAAAATTAGGTTATGATCGTCTTTTAAATCTGATCCTGGTATAGGATCCTGGTATAGGATTCCTGGCATAGGAAGTGAACCTGCTGTGAACCATGATATGCTGTGAAAAGTGCAAGTTACTGAGTCTTCTATGAGTGAATTTCCTGTTTTCCTTTCACTTTGTTTTATTTTTCAACACCTTGCCCAGAAAAGAGAATGCATCAGCCAAGAAGTGAAAGTGCCATTGTAGCTTCATAGTTTCTCAAGTTACTTTGGTTAACTTCTGGTTTAGCTAGGTTTATGTTTGCTAGCAGGCCTCAACAAATGTAAATAAAGAAATTCCAAGTTGAACTATAGGACATGGATTTCTTCAGTGATGGAAACTAAGGTGCCCAAGATCCTTACCTATGTATTTTGATGATTTACAAGGTATTTCTATTTTAGCAGTATGTCAAGAAGACTAGAGAAGATGAAGTGCAGTCCAGAGGGCATAGAGAAACGTTGGGCTATTGTTTTATTCAACCTTTATGAATATTTCCATCCCGATTTCTTCATGTCATAGGTTTCTAGATAGTGTGGACATATAAAAACTTTTTGAACACATAATTTAATTTCTTGTATTAGAGAAATAAGTAGTTTTACTTATTTTCCTCTACTTTGGATCCAGGAAAGTATGTTTGACTAAAGCACGTTTTTGTGAGCCACACAAACATAATCACAAAAACTTCAAGTGATGAGAAATGTGCTACCTTTAGATTGTGTTTATCTTTTGCAGTTTTTAGTTTAAGTTATTCAGCTGCTCTTTCTGTTTTTCTCAGATAAGTTAACAATCATCCCAGTTTAAAAGCTTTTCTTTTTTCTGCTTGAAATTGCATATACAGCCTGGTCAAGTCAAGAATAGTATCTTGTTTACCTCTGTTTGGGCTTAGATTGCAATCTGCCTATGCAATGACAACCTCCACAAGATACCATGTGCACATTCCACATGCAAAGATTTGGATCTCCTTAAAAAGTTTCAAAGCACTTTCCTTTCTAAAGAGAACATTTCATTTGAAAGTTTATCTTGGCAAGTAAATAAATATATAAATATTTAATCAGTTTGAAGTCTGAAGTCCACTGTAGATTTATAAGAACTGCTTAAAAAAGAAATTGTAGGGATGTGATGTTCTTCCATAACTCATAAAAAACAGGTCAATGGATAGAAAAGAGAGATTGAATGGCTACTAAATGCAACAGAACTGTGCTGCACAAGTTCTGAGCAACCTGATCTGACTTTGAAGGCAGCCCTATTTTGACTGGGACTTTGAAGTAGATGGCATCCTGAGGTCCTGTACAGTCAGTTTTATTTGGCGTTCACACGAGAATATTTAGATCCTCTTGTTCTCCAAGCTGGGTATTATTTTGGAGAATGCTTGGAAAACCAGAAACAGTTATACACAAGTCTTTGGGCTCCAAAAATGCTTATCAAACCTTTTATGTCTGTGTATGTGTGTATGTATGTGTGAGATTTAGGTTCTGAAGTCAGCATATATATAGGCACGAGTGACAGATTTTCAAATGGTGGTACATCCACTGATTTCTACTGAAAGTTTGGGCCGTAATCTAGAAACGTGATGTGAATTTGAAAAAGAACACCTTAGTGAGTGAGGAGAATGATGCATTAAAACTGAATTTAGGCAAGCTCATTAGTGTTCCAGATGAGGAAAATATGGATAACCTATGAATTGATTTAGAAGAAATTTATAAGACAGGAAGGTTGTCTGCACTGGACACAAAAAATAAAAATAAAAATAAAAAAATCCATTAACTGATCACGAGAACAGATTAGAAATGACAGAATTGCATTTATTCTAGGAAGCCCTNGAAGGTTGTCTGCACTGGAAACAAAAAATATAAATTAAAAAAAAAAAAAATCCATTAACTGATCACGAGAACAGATTAGAAATGACAGATTTGCATTTATTCTAGGAAGCCCTGAACTACCAAACTAATGAAAACTTTCTCTGGCTGTCAGAGATGTAAGACCATTAGGGCTTGCTGGGGTACCTGTTTTCCCAGTGCTCATTGTCATGTTTAAAGAGTAACAGATATGCCCTGCCACGTGTCTTTTCTCACATTACTTTTATCGAGATTTTGTAAGAAAATGGGTGATTGAAAAATTTATTAGAATTTCTGTTCTCATCAATACTGAATTTAATAATTGAAATATGTTTCTTTTCTCTGGCTTCAATGTCACAATTAGCTAAAAGTAGAAGGTAATTGTATTTATTGCTAATTTTGATTTCTGAGAGTTTGTAACAGTTAACCTTTTTTTGCTATAAATCTTATAATTTTTAATCCTATGTAATTTTTATAAGGAAATGCATAACTAAAATATATCCTCAAGGAATACCGCCTCTTATTCTCACCTTCATGCAAAATAACCAAAACAAATTACAATTTTATTTGTCAGACCGTGAATAGTATTCATAAGAAAAAAGAATTACATTTATGAAGGACTTAACTGGCATTACCTGATATTTTATCTGTAGCTGGAAAATAGGGCTTCTGGAGGTTGCCCATAAGGACTCAGGGGATATTTTTTTCATTTCTGGTGGTTTTGCATAATAATTAAATACAAATATGAATGCAAGTTATATATGTTAAGAAGAGAAAGAAAACACCAAAACCAACTGACCATAAACCAGCAATCCAATTATTTATTTTTTTTTTAAACCCTAAAAATACTCATGCGTGAACACATGGGTGAAAAGATGAAGGAGCTGTGTATAATTTTTGAAGATAAGATTTGCTCTTTTGATGAGATTTTGATTTTTCTAGTGTCAACCTGCATTTCTTTTTGGTACTTTTTCCTAGGTATTTTAAATAGCAGAGTGACTGTTTTACAAATGTCCATTTATTACCAGAGCCGTGCAGCAGTTGTGCTTTTTAGGATTTTTGGACTATTACGTATTTTTTCAGAATTGTAACAATAACAAATTTAATACTGAGTGTTCCTGTGGCAGATTTTTCTTGACTGATTATGTTTTTCTTCAGTATGACACATTTTTGTCCTTCTGGAGTTGCTGTGAAGAGACAATTCTGAATTGCAGTGCACGTTTGTTTGTTTTTTCCCCTAGTAAATTTAAGATGCCCATTATAGTAGCTCAGAATGAAATAATAGTATGTTGTAAGGCAGGCAAAAATCATTGATTAACAGGTTTGCATTTTTTTCTATATAGTATCACTCAGTAAAATTATGTAACCTATATCTGTAAAATAAACAAGTAATTAGATAAAATTCCAAATAGTTTTAATCAGTGCAATTTATTTAGAAAATCATAATAATTATGGCTGATATTATACTTCATGATTTCTTCTCAAAGAACTTGTACCTAATCTAATCCCTTGTACAGTATATTTGGAAAATGGACTACCTTCTTTGTTGCTATTAGAAATATAAATATATTCCCAACCATTCCAGTTAATCATATATTATTTATATTCAGTGAACCTTGTTTTTATTGCATTTGAATCCTAAATCTGGTGTGCTAACTAATGTCCACAGGAAATATATTTGATGATTATTGTCAAGGAGCTACATCTGAACCACACCTATGCATATACACACACGAGTTCCTTTTGGAGGGTTTGTGAGTGTGTATGCATGTTATAAACAATATAGAGAAAACCAGTAACAGGTAATGAAGCACTGTATGGCTGATATATATTCTATTTGTGTTAGTAATTGTGCAGAATTTTTGAGCAGTTTCTCTATTTGATAACTGGATTCAGCTGAAATCATCTTCAAGACAGACCTAAGGGAAAAGGAATTATAAAGCCATATTGTTTGATCATTCAAGCTTAATTCAGCTGTACAATAATGTCAATATTATTTTTTTTTTTTTATTTGAACAGGACTATTTTCACAATTGTGAATTTAGTTTCTGTTTAAGCTCTGTTTCTATCTGAACACTCCCAGATCTGTGGCGTTTCTGGGAATGCATGAGGTTGGACTGTGCACCAGTCATTTCTGGCATGGGCTAATTTGGCTGTTTGTATCAAGGAGTCAAAGCCAAATCCTATCAGAAAATGTATTTGGAATTTTTCTTTTCTACCTGAGACTGAACTTTAAACATTATTTATGAAGTTATTTTGTTGAATAGGAACACAATCCACTTTACGTTCTCCAACATTATGCTACTTGTCACTTAAAATAATCTCTGAACTGGAAACTAGCAGGTGCTTATTTACATCAGGGTGGTCTTTTTTATCCATTAGATTCTGCAGGAGACATCTGCAGCATTCTGGCCATCCCTGTTTCTTCTTTGCCACCTGATTCAGTAACATTTGTGCCTTTCTGTAAACTCTAGTTGGAATTTTCTCAGTATGGAGATTTTTTGTGCTGGTTAAGAGAACCTTTAACTAAATTTTATCTTTTCTATTTTTATTCTCCCTTGCTGGAAAACTGTAGACTATTTATAGGATGTAGTGTCCTGTAAGGTCAGGACCTTGTCAGTCTATGTTTGCATTCCAGTGATTTTGTTCCCTGTTTAAAGATGTTTATATATGTATTTGTACTTCTGAGTTTATGCATATGCAGCTTAGCATTTGCTGGGGGGAGAATGGAGACTCGGAGGCCTTTAAATCTCATCCATTACTCCAATGTTTTTATGGAATAATGGTGCTTAAACTCAAAGCACCAAAACACAACGGCTACTTTTTCTTCTCTTCTGCCACACAAGCTGATGTGGAGAGATGGTGAGAAAGTTTGTTAATGGACTCAATGATCTGAAAGGTCTTTTCCAAGTGAAATAATCCTGTGATTCTGTGTTATCATAGTGGGAAATGCAAGTTATGCTGGGACTGTCATAGATTTTTAGTAAATGGTAACTGAAAAAGCTTACGGCTAAAATGAACCTTCTCTACAGTGTAATTCTTTGTATTAAATGCTAGATTTTTCCTTCCATTGAGAAACTCTTTATCTTATTCATCATTAGCAAATTATTAGTGGTTCAGGTTTACCAGAAAGTGGTTTTGACTTTGCGTGGTATGGACAAAACCATTTGCATCATAGTTTAACTTAAAAAAGCATTAAGTGCTTTGACTCTTCAGTCTGAGAGGTAGTAACCTTCGGAAGCATGTTTACTGTGTCCCAGTTTGGCATGAATATATCCAAGTGCAATGATTAAGTTCTGAGAAGGAATTTGCTAGATGTCTTTGCAAATACAGTGAATAAATAAACTATCTGACTTGATGCAGTAGTGTAGGTTGTGTCATGGCCTTGATGGAAGGCCATGAGCACTGGCCTTCTATATGAGCAGAAAATAGGTGCTCTTTCCCACCTACAGAGCTGACCTCTTCTTGCAAATTGAGATTCATCTCTATTCTTGAAGTGGACTCTCTTTTTGGGTCCGGGCTTCTGACATCTTCTCATCAAGTCAAACCAAGAGAAGAGACAGGGAATAAATATATGTCTAATGAAAAGAAGACATAGACCATGTAGAAATACAACTTTATATAGACGGTGTGCACATTAATATAAACCCCCAACCCCAAACCTCATTGCTTAGCTAGCAGGGATACCAGTCGTCCGTGCAGAGAACTTGAGTTTTAACTTCAGGAGAAAGAGGACTACTGAAAAGTTTCCCCCATCAGGACTGATTAGTGTATAATCATAATGGGGCTAGTGTCTTGTCTGAAAAGAAATATTGCATGTAAACAACAAAAAAAGACTGATAGCTGAATATCAAGCTACAGTAAACATTGAGTAAATGAAGTTTTGCTGGTATTTCCAGTTGTGGTTCCATTGCAAGAATGAATGAATTGCAGTGGAGAGATTGGGGCAGGGAGGAGCTGGATGAATCTTTCCTGTAAGTGTAGGGCATACATCAGGGAAGAATTATTGCAAACAATTGCATAGCTGAAGCCTTGGAAATTCCCTGATACTGTCCTCATTCTGTCTACTGAAATAGTACAGCCTGGAGTTTACAAACTTTTCTAGCCATTTTCCTAAGCATATTATTTTCTTGCATACAGTTTTCTTGCAAATTTTTCATTCAAGAATTTTCAGAAAATGGTGTTCTTGCCTGGGATTTCCAAACTCAAAGCAAGAAGATCAAACTAATATGAATAATTATTGTAAAATCTTTATTCTACTTGTGTCCTTGAAGATGTATAGCGAGATGCAGTGAAACAGAGCTGAGCCTTTTTCTGTCCTCAAACATACAACTCAGCAGGTTCTTAACAATCCTGTTGATTTAATCAGGGTCATTGCTGTGGAAGAGGAAAATCTAAAGGTTTTGAGGGAAAATTGGCTTTGGTTGCATTTTTAGTTCTTTTCAGTTTGCTTGAAAAGCAGTTACATGTTTGTTTTTTTCAGAGTATCTTGTGAGCTCCATGTCCCTTCTAAAAATTCTCACAGTCAACAAATGTATTAGCAAATTACAGTCTTTTTCTTTTATGTCAAAAATGCTAATTAAAACAGGATAGGTGTATCAGCTTATGTTTTAAAAGATGATTGCATAGTTAATAGCCTGTGGCCTTGTTACAAAAGAAGTAATGGATTTTTATTTTGGCTGATAAACAAATTCTTGTTGGTATCATAAACTTATATTTACTAAAGGTGTTTGACATATTTTTTTTCCCAGTGGTTAAAAGAAAAGACTTCAAAATTATCTCAGCTGACATAGCTGCTAATATAATAATTTACATAACTATAATAGTTCATAGAGTGATAGAATAGTTTGGGTTGGAAGAGAGATTTAAAGGCCCCCTAGTTCCAACCCCCTGCCATGGTCTACCTTCCACTAGACCAGGTTGCTCAAAGCCCCATCCAACCTGGCCTTGAACACTTCCAGGGATGGGGCATCCACAGCTTTTCTGGACAACCTGTTCCAGTGTCTCACCACCCTCAGAGTAAAGAATTTATTTCTTCTATCTAGTCTAAATCTACTCTCTTTTAGTTTAAAGCCATTACACCTTGTCTTATCGCAACAGGCCCTGCTAAAAAGTTTGTCCCCATCTTTCCTATAAGCCCCCTCTAAGTACTGAAAGGCTGTAATAAGGTCTTTCTGGAGCCTTGTGTTCTGCAGGTTTAACAATTCCAACTCTCTCAGCCTCTCTTCATAGGAGAGGTGTTCCATCTCTCTGATAATTTTTGTGGCCCTCCTCTGGACCTGCTCCAACAGGTTCATGTCTTTGCTGTGCTAGGGATCCCAGAGCTGGACGCAGCACTCCAGGTGGGTTCTCACCAGAGCAGAGTAGAGGGGCAGAATCACCTCCCTCGACCTGCTGGCCGCACTTCTTTTGATGCAGCCCAGGATATGGTTGGCTTTCTGGGCTGCGAGCGCACATTGTCAGCCCATGTCCAACTTTTTATCCACCAGTACACCCAAGTCCTTCTCTGCAGGGCTGCTCTCAATCGCTTCATCTGTATTGATATTGCAGGTTGCCCTGACCCCTGTGCAGGACCCTGCACTCGTCCTTGTTGAACCTCATGAGGTTCACACAGGCCCACTTCTCGAGTTTGTCCAGGTCCCTTTGGATACCATCCCGTCCCTCAGGCACGTTGACCACACCACTCAGCTTGGTGTCGTCTGCAAACTTGCTGAGGGTGCACTTGATCCCACTGTCAGTCATTGATGAAGATATTGAACAATACCGGTCCCAATACAGAGCCCTGAGGGACACCGCTTGTCATCGATCTCCATCTGGGCATTGAGCTGTTGACCACTACACTCAGGATGCGACCATTCAACCGATTCCTTATCCGCCAAATATCCCATCCATCAAATCCATACCTCTCCAATTTAGTGAGAAGGATATTGTGGGGGACTGTGTCAAAGGCCTTACAGAAGTCCAGATAGATGACATCCATATCTCTTCCCTTGTCCACTGATGTAGTCACTCCGTCATAGAAGGCCACTAGGTTGGTGAGGCAGGACTTGCCCTTGGTGAAGCCATGATGGCTGTTTTGAATCACTTCCCTGTCCTCCATGTGCCTTAGCATAGCTTCTAGTAGGATCTGTTCCATGATCAGCACAAAGGTGAAGCTGAGAGGTTGGTAGTTCCCAGGGTCCTCCTTTCTACCTTTTTTAAAAATGGGTGCAATGTTTCCCTTTTTCCAGTCACCGGGGACTTCACCTGACTGCCATGACTTTTCAAATATCATGGAGAGTGGCTTGGCAACTACATCAGCCAATTCCCTCGTGATTCTGGGATGCATCTTGTCAGGTACCACAGACTTATGTATGCAGTCCTAAGTCTAGGATATTTTTTATCACATAACTGAGTGCTTTAACAGAGGGTTAACTTGAAAGAAACATTTTTAATATTACCAAATGTGAATCAAATATATTAAAAGTAAATAATGTCAGTCACATACTGTATGAGCAGGGAGTTGGTATGGTTTGTTAAGCAGCAACTTCAAAATAGCTGTTATGGTATCCGACTGAATGTGAGTTCATAGTAGCAAAAGCTAATATGATCCTTAAGTGGATCAGCTGGTGGGTATAAAGTAAATTTAGTGAGGCTGTATTATTGCTATAATGTAGTAATAGTGAGATGATTATTGGAAGGATTCCCTATTCTCAAAAAAGACGTTGACAAATTGGAAGGAGATCAGAGAAGAATTATGTGAATGGTTCAAGTTTTGTGTTTTAATGGCAGACTAAAGACTTTCGATGTATTTCATTTATATGCAGGCTTATCAATAAAAAGAAATTGTCTTAAATTAACTGCCAGTATAAACTTTAAGACTATTTCTGATAGCACTTACAGTGTAAATAATATTCTAGAATTAACTTAAACTAAATTCACATATGGCATTCACACCCTGAAACTAAAACATCCCATAATTAAAATGATACTCAGTAAGAATTTTGAAGTACTTAGAGGAGTAGTAAGTTAAGATGTATTATGATCTCAACCAACATACATTTCTGTATGTGCAAAAAGTTTTATTGTAGTGAAGGGGTTTTTATCTGACAAAATCCTCTGGGTGGAAACTAAAACTATAACTAAGTATAAACTATAAATAAAGTATAAAAAACATACCCGCTGGAATAGTTCTCCTGGAATGGTGGGCAACTCAGTGCTACCAGAATCTTTGATTAAAAACAGGATATAGTTTTGAAGGACATGCTTTAGGTCTACCAGGAGTTATAAAACTGGGAAAAGCATTACTGGAAGAACAAAAACCTGTGCGATAATGGGGCTTCTCACTTCATGAATCAAGGAGGAAGCAGGAGCAGGATTGCTTGGGTTCTGTCATAGATCAGATTTTCCAGGAAAAAAAGAAAATAGATACACAACCTATGTGATGAAATATGTATGCTGCTAATGACTTCAGAAGCAATTTGGATATTAAAGTTTGTAATCCATCTTAGCTGCATTCTTGAGAATGATGTAAAAATCTTATTCACATTCTTATATTTCATTAACTTAATTTGCTGTATGTCATCAATCTGCAAAAGTCAGAAAAGCTACAAAATAAGCCTGATTACAAAAAGAATACGCTAATTACAAGGGTTTGCTTTGAGGTGTTAATTAACCTAATTATAACAGATCCATGTTCTGAAAAACTATGACAATGTTTGTTCCATTTCCCTTCAATACATATTTCTGAAGATTGATTGATTTATTTGCAGTTCAAAGAATTCAGGACATGGATATGTGGAGAGATATATATATATTTTTCTTATGTTAATTTCTGTGGAATATTGATTCCGTTGGGTATGCATTTCTTAATGTATCCAAATACATTTTGTAGCAATCTTTGAATGTTTTATGAAATACAATAGCATGGAACTAGAGAGATTTGAGCTTTTGTTTTTTTTTTAAACAAGACATTGAATTTCAGCCAAAGAAATTTAGAAATATATTGCAGTTTTTACCTTAAACACATGTTCTAAATTACCATATTTAGTTTCCTGTTTGGTAAATTAATTTTTAGTATCTCTTCCCACAACCTCATAAGTGGTTGGTGTTCTTGAATACTATGTGTCTGAGCAGCACATGTTCAGATTGTGAAGAAATGTCCTCTTCTACTTGTCTCTTTCAATGGGATGATTAATATTTTCCCCTTGATGCACTGAAGTTCCTCTCTTATTTAGTAGATTTCTATGTACTACCGTAGTCATTCAGGACTCACTGATGAGACTTTTCAAACCTTTTACTACTGTATAATGGGGTTATTAAGCATCTGTAACTCCTGCTTAGCATATTCAACACAGATGTGTTCAATATTTTGTGGATGACCTTTGAAGAATACACAAGCAATGTTCCTCTGCTGAGTAAAAATTTCCCTTTTTGTAGATACCTGTTTTATAGAATAAGTCTTTTTAAAATCCTAAATGAAGTCAGTACTAGAATTTTAATTCTCATTTAGTTTGTTGGGTCAGTGTGGAACAAGGGACTAGTTGCTCAAATTTTCAGTCTTTGCCAATAACTAGCTCATAAATAAAAGAGTGTTTAGCAAAAAAGCATAATTGTAACAAAGATGCCGTGACACCTTATTTTATGTTAGTATTTATCTTTAGAAATTAGTTTTAAAGATGAAAATAGATGGAATTGATTATACATACCCTTTTAAACCACAAAATACAGCTTAATTTTAGCTTAATAAACTGTTAGTGTGGAAACCAAAAATAATTCCTTACCTGCTAAAAGTTACAGCAGACATGACTCTTCAGATTGCACTCAACCTGCTCTCCGTTTCCAAATCACCTGCTGCACCCCTGATGTTTGGTATGTGTGGCTCAGCAGTGTCCTGTGCTGTGTCCCTTGCTCTGGGCTGCACCTGACACGATGGATCCTGGAGAATGGTGGTGGATCCGGGCTGCACCCAAGCCAAGTCGGTGCCTCCTGCTTGCCCATTTCTTGGCAGCAGCCTCATAGAGTCCCCTTTCTCTGTCATACAGCCAAGGGCACTTGGTTGTTGGCCTGGGATCTTACACAGCTTTCATGTAACCTGATTCCTTTGACCGCATCTCTTATCCTGTATCATATGATCCAACATTTGAAGATTTTTTCCACCTTTTGCCCCACTTTGAAAACTCCTGACAACATACGGCAAATTCAGCCCAAGTTCCATTTTTCTGTTTGTTTACTTTCTCCCCCCCAAATTTATCTTGCCTGTCAGCATGTATTTGGGATGGAAGGGGTGGGGAACAGATGAATCCTCGACTATGTCTTACTGACAGACCTGGTCATGTACTTTCTCTGACTTACTTGGGAGCACTTGTTGCACCAGGTCACGGTCTAGTGTAATACCCTTCTCGAAGCAACGATCAGACTGGGAGTCAGTCAACCATTCAAAGTTAGTTCATCATCTTTCAGGTATACAACAACATACTGGCCTTTCAAATTGTGAAGTCACAAACTAGTCTTGAGCTTGTGAGGATCATATTATTAGGCATGTGCACTTTCTCATTCAAAAACCTTATCTGCTTGTACAAACGGTTAAACTGTAAGTTTTCAGAGAAGGATTTTGGAGAAGTGAGATTTGCAACAGGAATTAATTTTCCTGATTCATTTCATTTTGCTCTGTAATAATGAAAATGTATTGTATCTGCTTATGCTAATAGTAAGTTCTTTTATTAGAAGGTATTCATATGGAAGCATAATGAATCCAGTGTACTGAATGGCTATTGAATATTGAGTTGTTTCCAGGGGATACGTATTAACCTATTCAATTTTTCCCTACGAATTACACATATCTGCGTTCTGTGGTGCAGAACAATTAAGCTTTTACTACTCTCCTTGAAATACTTTAATTGCCACGTAGTTTTTCACTTTTCTGAAGAAGCAATTGGCTCAAAAAACTTGAGGAAAATGAATGCATGAGGCACTACATATCTATATGCACATGTATATGTGTTTCTATATGCGCATATATACACACATGTATGTGTGAGTTTATTTTTTCCTTCCCGTCTTCTACTCAGTCCATATTCTTTTAATCTGCTTCCTTCATATGTTCCATCATAGAAGAGATCTTTGAATGCTTCCGTGAACCTGTATTATTTATTTTTATTGGTTTTTTTAATTGAGGCACTCAGCGCTTTCACATATGTGAAATATGATATTGTTGACAACTTGGATGTCAATTGGATTGAATGAAAATTGGATTAAAAACGTTTGTGGTAGTGGTTTTGTCCTTTATAGAAAAGGAAATGGGCTTTGTTTTGAGAAGTTCCTGTTTGACATAACTGAAGTACTTGTTAGAGTAACTGAAAATATGCAGGTGTATTTTTGGTGTATGTATAATCAGTTAGTTCATTTTATAATGTGGTCCATGCCCTGTAAAATAAGCTTTTCTTTATGAGCAACTTATATGAAGAATAAATTAACTCTCACATAGATAACTTTATTTGGGAGTTCCTGAATTCAACAGCGTTCTAGCTTGCTTGTTCAAGGTGTATCTGGATTGCATCATTTATTTCCAACGAGAAATGAATGCCACTTTACAGACATGCCTTCTCATCCAGAGAATATTTTAATTGCATTATTGCAAGTATCAAGAAGTCAGGGAAGATAATTTAATAGTGTGTATGTCTGAACACAGAACAAGAAGATGTGAGCTACATCTGTCTGCTTCCCAATGTGGCAGACATATCTGGAGACAGAAGCTTCTACTTCCCTGCTAGCTTGCTTGGACAAATAAGGAGGAGTCAGGAAGGTTATTTTCTATTTTCATATGCTGGTCGGTATCTAAGCCTCTTGCTAGTGGCTTTTGGTCTCATTGTTAGGGACTTCCCCGTGTTCCCGGCTTGGCTGCCTATGTCAGGTTTTCTTGACTTCATCACATGCAGTAAAGCTAGGTAGAAAGCTGCAGTGCTATATCACGGAGCGTGAACAGCTGGTCTTCTGTTCTCAATCAAGGTAAAATTTAGGAGTCTCAGCACTTTATCAAATGTACTTTGTCATCATTCCTAAGCCATTGTTGCTTTGGACCATTAATTGGCCAGACCTGGTTTTGACGTATGCATACTTGCTAACATGGCAGGCCACATATTATTGTTATTAATATACTCTGTTATGCAAATATTATAAATTCTTTGGGCAGAATGATTGGTGTTCAGACATCTCCAGGAAAGCATGGCTACATCACGCGTAACAGTTACTTGGGAATACAGTAGCCATCACCGCGAATGTCCCTCCCTTCCTCCTTCTTCCCCCAGCTTTATGTGCTGAACATGATGTAATATGGTATGAGATATCCTTTTGGTCAGTTGGGGTCAATTGTCTCCTCCCAACTTCTTGTGATTCCCAGCCTACTCACTGGCAGGGCAGTGTGAGGAGCAGAAAAGGCCTTGGCTGCTTAGCAACGCCCCGAAACATCAGTGTTTTACCAACACTATTTTCATCCAAAATCCAAAAAAATAGCATGATAACAGCTGCTAGCAAGAAAGTCAACTCCATCCCTGCTGACACCATGACAGGTGGTACTTTGTGACACTAACAAAATTGCAGCTATTGTACTGATCTTTAGGGTCTTTAGTCTCCTATAAAAATTGACTTTCTTCTTGCAGTAGGAGAACTGCAAGTGTGTAAATTATTATTGCAATCATCATACTAGAGCTTTTGCCAGTGTTTAAATTTTACTGAACAAAAGTTACTAAGCACTTTGAAACTGAAGACTGGAATTTTGAGCTCAATGTAGTAGTCACTGCATAATATTTTATAAATCTTTAATGAGAGCTTAGTAATGCATATGGTTTTCACACCTCAGCCGTTTTCATTGAACTAGAAATGTTCAAGAGTGAAATTGGTATAATCAAGTTACACAATTGTGTTCTCTTTTCAAGTGATTGGCCCTGCAATTTTTTTCTTTAGACTTAGGATAATATCCTCAATTAATGTGAGGGATTTTGCCTTTTCTGGTTGTGTTTTTTGTGGGGGTATTTTTTTGGTTTTTGGTGTCTTTTTTGGTGGTGTTTTTTTTTTTTCCCAATTGTTTTATTTTTACAACCCAGCAATAGCCCTTTGGGCTGGATGAGCCAGCAAGGACATTAAACATCCATAGATCATTTATTTTATATCTCTCATGGAAATGAGATAGGAAGCCAAAAGTATCAGTTTGTATGGAGTGGTGTGAGTTTTGTGTATAATCAAATAGTTAGAATGATGTATTTTTATACATACTTCTGTCAGCAGAGAAATTCTAAAACAATTATGTCAGAAACTAAGTCAGAATAAATTAAAAGGCTTATATTATACTTCCCTGTTCATTAACAATGATGCTCCTAATGCTGATTTGCCTTGAAGTGGGATGCATCCTTCAGAGTTCTTCTGTCTGCACCCTTTCATCCAAGTCTGCTGAGAAGCAGCGGGAGAAAGACTGACATTTTTCTCTCTGGGGAAGCAGATATAAACCACCACCAATTGTAACAGAAGAGCTGCAGTCGGATCTGCAGATGTCTCTGTCAATGATCATGTGAGCTGATGCCAACAGAAGTCCTATTAAGTAGCCAATAATTTGGCTCTTAACACTTTTGGAAATGGGATCACTATTCCTGTGAGGAATCAAAGTTCAGGTTGCTGTGAGTGGCATGGCCCTGAGTGCTGGTCGAGAGCTTTTTGTTCTTGTGCATCTAAAAATCATCAGTTGAAGAAGGTACATGCTAATGTGCTCTTCGCATGTACTTGTTCATCCATTACTCCATTAATTCCTAATTCACTGTAGTCCCTCTGCTACTTGAGACCAAGGACTTCAATGACTGCAGCACTTATACTTTTATCTGGAGTACTGTTCTCTGGCGCTCTACCTTTTATTTCTGTTCTAAAGTCTTGCATGGTGTTGAATGACTTAGTGTTGAGTAGGTACATACCATAGTCGCATCCAATTGTGGTTATGGACTCAGCCAATATAAAGCAATATAAGGAGAGGCCACTAGAATAGCCAATGGTCATACCCACAATATGTTTTTGAGCATCCTTAGAAAAATAATCAAACCCTTTCATTTTTAGATAGTATTTTCTTCTTAAATCTCAGTTCTGAAGAAACATTTTGCTTGCTAAAATGTTTCAGAGAATGAAAAAACTTTGGTGCTTCTCAGGGGTCTGTATTCTGGTAGCAGAGAAGTCATTTTAGAGAGTAGTTCTCTGTCCCATATTAGAATCAGGTGTGACTGCAGAGCTGCTGTGAAGGACAAAACCATCCTGAAATGATTATATGATTCTGCTGACCTATACCTTGTGGCCTCCACTGGACTTGGCACTAAATGTTAAGCCAAGAGAGGGTGGCCAAAGAATCTTTAAGTTTATATAACGTAGTCCTCTCATCTCCTTGTCCTCCTGGCCTCCCCTCCAATCCTTTGCTTTTGCCAGTAGCTTGGTTTTGTCCCCAGGCACCAATCTGTTCCAAAATATCAAGAAAACTTATGAATTGCATGTCAAGAAAGTGTAATTAAATACTTTTGAGCTGGAAGGAAAACTACTGAAAATATTTAAGTTCTCATTCTTTATGGAGTTGAAATTTAGTAAAGAGAAACAGTTTTAGAACTTTGGAGGTGATGGTTTTAGAAGTTTAATTTCAGTTTTCAGCTTCCTATAGAAATTTTTTGCAGGTTTGTCTTACTACTCCCATTTGACCAGACCATTCTGGCTACTCCTTCAAGTATTTCCCTTGGCCAAGGAATTTCTAGTTATTACATCAGCAACCTATGTCTTGTGATAATTTATTCTCTTTTTTCTTTCTCCCTATTCTTCCTGGTAGGGTATTCTAGATTCTTTTAAATTCATTGTATTAAAAAAATCACTTCTATTCAGACCTCAATCTGTGATGGTCCACGTTTTTCTCTGCCAAACTCTTAGTGGTACCTTGCTTTTACAGTAGGTACATCACATCAGTAGTTCCTTAAGGCTCCCATGGTAACATCTGGTTCCTAGGTAATTTTTTACTCTTTGCTCTGACACAGTTTTTGGGCTAGTGTGTTTTTATTACAGGAAAGGGCAGGAATCAGCAGGGTTGTATTTTGGGGGTTAGAATTTCCTGTTTTAGAGAAAATTATTTTAGATTAACAGGCTGTTGGGTCTGAACTCATCAGCTGGTTATATATTGAGTTTCATAAGTCTCATTTAAATAGATCTTATTCATTCATTGGAAAATCGGTCATGTTCCAAATGTTCTGTATACTTGGCAGTCTGAACTGCAAATTTAATTACAAATTTTCCATTGAACTGCTGGCAAATACTTAGGTAATGTATACTTTTTATGAGTCAAGTCAATTGCAGTGAGTCAGCTGCTCTTCTAAGGTATATTTCTCACTGCTGTGGCCATCAGAAAGCTGAGGCTTCAAAGGCCACATACTAAGAAGATATATATCTGAAAATAATATATCCTTTTTTCATATTCCTTTTCTCCGTTGCACTACCCAATACTGTATAGAACATTATCTTCATTGATTTCTTTGTCAGTGGTTGCTGTGAGCTTATATGATGTATGCTTTGAGGTTGTATGGTTTGCTATGTAGGTATGTGATATTGTCACTGTGCAGTCTATGTGAGATGATAAATTTGTCAGCATGGGAAGCAAGAATCTTATTTAGCTAGAAAATTAATATGTGTAATCAACATCTAATTTCACAAAAGTCCAACAGGGAAGCTTATGCGGAGTTCCTGCATTTCCATGTCTGTAAGGTGGAACTATCAAAAAGCCAATTGTTTCATCAAAATGTGCCTTATGCTGGATTTGTTAAGTTCCATTTTTGTCCACTGAGAGTGTGTGGGCAACTTGATATTCATAAAGCCTTTATTAACATTTATAATTACATTTTATACTGCATAACTCATTTTTAGTTTTCATGAGATTTTTATGATGTTGCTCGTCCTTGTAAATTTATTTACTGCAGTCTTAATTTAGTAAATCTCATACAAGATACTGAAGAACTTTACATAAATAACATGATCAGAGGCTTTTTTATTGGGTTTTATTCTTGTTTGAGACATTCTGTTTTTAAATAACATTATATATTTCAAAAGTTTCTGTGACTTACTAGAGATCTAGGTTTAATAGATTCTGAGTTTAGTAAAGATTCTGTCTTGATATAAAGTGCATATATGAAAAAATACTGGAATTTTACATTTCTTTTTCCACATTGGTCAAGTCAACGTGTTCTGTTGACCATATTGATCAATTCTGATTAACTACTTTAGCCCTGAATATTCCAATACTTTTATGGCAAGAGTCATGCATTACTCAAATATTTTTCCTTTTATAGGAGGCCTTTTAGAGGTCATCTGTCATCATCACCGCCACCCCCGCAAACAAGCGGAANATCTAAAAAAAAGGAAAAAAAAAAAAAAGAAAAGTTTGTTTTCATCAGATTGTTTAGTTCTGGTCCTAAATTAATTTGGAAAATATATTTTGTATGTTTTTTCCCCCATGTAAGATTTTATATTACATTGTATTCCCCAGCACAGTTTATGTTCTAAAATTGATTCTACTTAGAGACGAAGTGCATATAATATTTCATTATTTATCAGGTATTTCTATTAGCCATATCATATTTATTCACTTAACATACATTTCAATTTTACAAGTCCTAGATAGGGAAATGTAAGCCAGCTGATCAATTCCCATGGAAGCGGTAGCGAGCCAGTCAGCCCATCTACAGCTGGTGGGATGTGGACTGGGCACACTGGGAAGCAAGTGATGGGGAGCTGGGAAAACAAAACACGTTGGAGACTAAGATGCTCATAGAACAGGTGCTCACAGAACAGTTGTCTGTCTTATTCTGAGCACTTCATCTGAAAGAAAGAAACTCCTTTAAGACTCGTCCTCCCAAGGTAAATTTTGGTATGGTAACAATGTTATCCCTGAGTCTCTTACCAGATTTGTATAAAAAAATTAGCATAATCTAGTTATAATGAAAATCTGACCTGCTTTTGCCTTGATTCCTAAATGGCTGAATGGAAAGAAAACATTCCTAGATGAGATAGATGAGCAGCTTTCTTACTTCTTGAAAAAAGAAAAAAAAAAAAACTGACAAAAAAAAAAATGGAGAATGCCATAGGCAATTTCAAATTTTTAGAGCTTGCTGTTTTGTGAGGTCTGTTTTGAGGTGCCGTGGCACTACAATGTTGTTATACCAATATGCTTTGAAATAAATTTACTGAAAAACATTGGTGTTTGTTCCATAGGCTTTTACTAGTATTGTGTTGTGGTGTTTTGGGGTTTTTTTTTGGGTTTTTTTTTTCCCCTCTCTGGAATTGTTGCCCAGCTGTGGGTTACAATTATAATACATTCTTTTCGTCCAAGGTTTATCTGCTAATCCATAATCAGAATACTTTTCATTGTTCTTACCAAGTTATTCAAAAGATGCTAGTTTAAGTTCTGCATTACTTAAAGAAAAGATTTGTTCTAGTCTGATACAGGAGAGTGAAATTCTTATTTTTTAAGTATGGGTGAAAAACTAAGAAGTTAAGAAAAGGCCCTGTGTGCTTTTGAATTGTCCCTGCTTATTGCTTATTTTGAGATTTCCACAGTAGAGAGGTGCAGAAATCACTTGGCCATGTTTCAGAAAATTTTTGAAATGGCAGTAAAAGCAAAAGCAGCCATCTCTACGTTCTTGTTGGGCAGCCTTTTCTCCCTCTTCTCCCCTTCATAAATTGTATGTCTGCAATGCCGGAGATGAAAACAGTGGGTCTTCTTAACAAAAGGGCTGTAGGATATTGGCAAAATAACATGTTTTGAGTAATATTTGTCTGGAAATGGTAAAATCGTTGTTCACAGAATCACGGAATGGTGGGGGTAGGAGGGCACCTTCAGAGATCTAGTCCACGCCCCCTGCTAAAGCAGGGTCACCTACAGCAGGCTGCACAGGAATGCATCCAGGTGGGTTTTGAATAACTCCAGAGAAGGAGACTCCACCACCTCTCTGGGCAGCCTGTTCAAGTGCTCTGCCACCCTCAAAGTAAAGAAGTTTTTCCTCATGTTGAGATGGAATTTCCTGTGTTCCAGCTTGTGCCCATTGGCCCTTGTCCTGCCACTGGGAACCACTGAAAAGAGTCTGGCCCCGTCCTCTTGACACCTGCCCTTTAGATATTTATAAGCATTGATGAGGTTCCCTCTCGGTCATCTCTTCTCCAGGATAAGCAGACCCAGGTCTCTCAGTCTTTTCTCATAAGAGAGGTGCTCCATTCCATTCATCATCTTCTAATGAATAAGATAAGAAGCTGTCTTTCTCATTTACAACACAATTTCTTATAATTCTGTTGCATGACTCTGGGATTTACTGTGAGCAATGCACCGGTTCATTCTTATTCACTTGATTTATGAAAACAATGAAACTCCTGTTAATTCTACTGTAAGTACTTGTTTAATGTTAAGTATATCCTTAAGTGCCATCCTGACTACAGGTATTCCCTCAAGATGGCTTCCGATAAGAACTGCAACTTTCAGTCCCCTGTTTCTTTTTAGCTCTTGTTTGGTGTTAAGTACAAGTGCCAGTTTAAAAAAAAAAAAAAAAAAAAAAAAAAAGGCAGCATCCAATTCTTTATAGCTTGTGACAGTGGAAATCAATAAGGCTGTCCTGGATTGATTTTCGTCCCTGTGCTAAATAAATAGACATTTTTCTTAAACGATATAATCTTAGTTCTTTTTATAGCTGTGTGACAAGATTTGAAAGATTTACATTAACTTTGTTATTAACAACTGACAATAAATTCTGTATAAAATAAAAATTAAAAAAAAACAAACACATTAAGACTCAGAAAAGTTTTAGCATGTAGGTTCTGCAGGTATCCCTAGAGTTATTTTAAATCACATATGCTTTTAGAAATTGATTCCTACAGATAAACGTAAAAACAAATTATTCAAAGACTGCATAAATGGAAGTGCTTTTTCTCACGAAGGACTTAGCTCTATAGCTAGAAGTCTTTTTTTTTTGCCTAATTATGAATTTTACTAAAAGAGATATTCAAGCTTTAAAATTCTGTTTCTCTAGATGTTAGAATAAAAATTATACTGTATGTCCATAGCTATGCAGAGACTGCCAAAAGGTAATTAAAAATGATGCTGCAGAAGAGGAGTTTGTTGCCATACCCTGCCACTGCACATATGAGTAATGTTTTATATTACTCATTCAGCTACTCTAACCTGTCTTTGCTTTTGTCACTATCAAATGCAACAGTAGACCTGGGCAGATTTATTACTATTTGTTAGCATATCAGTGGAGTTGAATGACCCAGTTGCTAGGCAATTTTTAAACAGATTTTTCAGGTGGGTCTCAATATGTTTTTTAGTACTCTGGTAGCCAAGAAATAACTTTTTGGTGGCAAAAAAATCTAATTGGTTCTACTGAAATTTTCTTCAAACCCTCTGACATTCTAACACACTGCCACAGGAATTATCAGTGCCATGAGATAGCTGCCACATCCAGGCAGCCCCTTTCAGAGGCAAAGCCGTGTTAAAAAAACAACAAAAAACCTCAAGGACAGATGCTTTGATAAGCACCTGACGCTTGTAAGGGCTGTCAGGCTGAGCTCTGGTTTGCCATGTCTCCTGTCTTCACCAGTGTCTAACAGCAGATAGTCATGGGAGATTGCAAGGCTCAGTAAGTGTGTAGAGATTACTGTCTTTGAACCGCCAATTGGCAGGAGCCAAGACTTCCCGAGCCTCACACTTGGGGCCAGAGAGGAGGGAGAACACAGAGTTCATGAAGGTTTCACAGGTATCACGAAGCTGTGTGTGTGTGTAGGAAGATTTGCTCCCTCTGGTCGCTCTTCCTTCTCAATTTTTCATTCCACTTCCACTGCATGGTTTCTGAAGGAGTGGTTTGCATCTCCGCTAGTAGTCAGCAATGCTTTTTATTGAGTTTGTACAAGGCTACAGCAAATGTGGATTCTTGCAATTACCTCCTGTGACAGGGACTAGAATTGGCTGAGTGAGGAGAATTTGGTATCATGTATCTTTACATTGAGACTTTTAATACTGCCTGAAAAGGCATTCGCAGGAGGAAGCAGTGGTTTAGGTGAAACTGCTATGAAATGAGGTTTACTACCAGGTTTCACTGTCAATATAGGTGAGTCAACCAAATAGTATTCTGATTTTTTCAGTATTTTAACTAATGGTCCAGATGATGGAATGGAGAGGCACCTACTACCTTTGCAGAGAACACCAAGCTACAGTAAGCATGCTGGTAGACAAAATTAGGAGTTGACTTAACCTTGGACAAATTGCAGATGATAATCTGAAAATATAGAATATAGTTCATTACAGGCAATTAGAAAGCTCTGCACTTGGCCAGGCATAATTAACTGCATAAATACACATCAGTGACCTGCCATAGTAGAAGAGGCAAAGAATGGTAGTGGATCATAGCTGAGCATGTCAAGAGTGTTGTGATTTACTAAATAGGCATGTGCTAAATTCAGCTGTTGAACAGAAATTACACCTTCCTGAAAAATAATCCTGCCATGCTGTTCAGCACTGGGAGGGCTGTGCTGGTCAAGTAGGATGCAATATGATGTCCAGTTTAAGCATCACTCTTCAGGAGAGATTTGAACAGTTACCAGGAGCCTAGAGAGCAGTAACAAAGATCAGAAATCTAGAAAACATGACACTGCGAAAAATTGGACAACTTGGAGCTGTTATTCTAAGGAAAGAAGACTGGAGAGGAATGTAATAGTTTCGTTAACATAATATTGTATTTTATGCATACTGTGTCATCTATTTCTTCTCCATTTATTCATATATCAAACACCAGAATTGTTCTTGAATTCTCCAGTATCTTTCCTGTGTACTTTGCTAAATTTGAAAACTGAAGTACTTCAGTTAAATCTCTATCGCATGCCCAAGAGGAAGTAAAACTGATGGAGACCTTTGATGATCAGAGGTAGACTGCATGTAAGATCTTGGGTCAGGGGAGCTTAGCTCTTACATTTTAATTACTTGTATTATTGAGTTATATTATTCTGGGGTTTGTGAAAGGTTATGGCTACAATCTGAGCAATTTCCTGAAAAAAAGGATGTGAACAAACACAAGTCATAATAGTAAGATTTTTGTCTTAGAGAAAGCAGGAAAGGTCACAATGCTTATTTTGACCTTTCTTTTATTTCAATTCTCAAGGCATTTTTCTTTAAGAATAAAAAGATTGGCAGATTCTACTATTCTAAGAAAGCTGTAAGATTTTTATTAAGTGCTCGGATTGGGATCAGGGACTGGGTCAAGAATAAACAACCATAAGGTTCGTCCTCACTCAGAGACTGATAATCAGAAATAATGAGCAATCAAATTTTAACTAAATATTGTGGGAGGCTTCATGGTGTTTTGTCTTTTTCTGTGAAAATACTCTGCCGTCTTTTGAAAGAGTCACTCTTTTCTCTATATTAAAAACAAACAGAGAATGTGCTCCTGGAGTGTGTGTGTATGTGTAGGTTTTCTTTTTTATTATTTTTAGAGACTGCAAAGTTTCAGGTCGGCACTGAGGCTTCTTATTCTGGTAACAAATTATTCCCTTCCACTTAGTCTGCAAGAGCCTAATATTCTTGGTAAGGAAGTTCTGGCTTCCCCCCCCAGCTGGTGCTCAAGTTTGAGACTAATAAGCAACCTAATGCCTTCTTAAAAATCGGGAAATTTATCAGCTGGAGATAAATCGGTAGACATTCTTCCTGTGGTAACAGGATTTTAAATGGGGACTTTATCTTTGAGTGCAAGCTGTGCCCCCGAGCCATAGCGAAGGGAGGTTTGTGATTCATTACAAAACGCTCAGGCATTAGCATCATGTGCCTAATGAATAATGCCACGGATTCGGACTTCAGTATCTTCTAGTCTGTGCTGCTGTGGATCAGAGCTCTGTTGCACCATGTGCTGTACAAACTCACAACAAAGTGAGTGTTCATACTTTCAAGAGCTTTTTGCTCCCTTACTCTGTGGTACTTTCCTGTTTTGTTAGTTCTTTGTGCATCTGTCTTTTAAATTCAGCATGGGGAATTTTTGTAAAGCTGTTTAAGTGTGAATTGTTTAAAACAAAAGGCAAGGCTGCTACTGAAGCTACAAATTTTTTCAAAGACATTGAAATCGAGGCAGGGGGAAACATACTTCAGAGCATCTGTAGTTAAATAAGAAAATATTCTGGTTTTGAAAAGTTAATAGGTGTGAAATCTTTGCTTGTGCAATCAAACACTAAAATTAATCAATTTTCCATTCATAACTGATTATATTAGAGATCATAAATACTTAAGTACTTGAATTCATATTCTGGCCAAAAATATTTAGCAAATGTAAAGTGGATTTCTATGGTAATTTTCTAAGGCTATCTAACTTGATGTCCTTTCTGTGACTTCAGTTTCATTTATGAAATAAAAGTGAATATTTAAGCCACTTAAACACCTTACTTCCACCTGCATTTGCTGGTGTAGGAAACCATCAGATTGTTTAGATTTAGGCTTCAAATTAGGTTGTTGGTGCCAGATACTGGAAATACTGAAGATCTGTGTGTGAATTCTGTTTGTTAAAAAAAATAATCTGTCATTTTGAGGGAAATCCTGCCTCGTTGTTTGACACTTTTCATTCTATGCTATTATTTTTTTTTTTTATTTTACATGTAATTTAACTCCATCTTATCTACGTTATAATCAATATAATTTTAAAAAAGCAACAAAACCAACAAAACTTACCATAAATTTTGAATTCCCAAGCAAGCCTTTGGGAGACCGTAAACATACCAATTTCTATTCCAGTTCTGAACAGCTTCTAGCTCTTCTGAAAATCTGAATGTATTAATAGAAACAATTTCTGTCTGTCTAATACTGGAGGATATCTCTGTATGTTAATTTAGGTTGATTTTTGTTACTTAAGAAGGGAATGTTTCCTGCTGATTGTATTTTAATTAATCAATTTCCACACTGTTTGTATTCACAGTCATGGGTGAAAATTTTTCAAATTTTTAAAAACAACAATAACAAAAAACCTTGAATACACAGAGGAATATTAGATAAGAGAGGATGACACCCAGGAAATGTAAATCTTCCAAATTATTCTTAAACTGCACACCGATCTATTTATCTTCCTGAAAAGAAACATTTCCTGCCACTCAACGTGTATAATTCCTTTCTTAATTTGATATAATACTTCCAAGACAGATGTTTGTTCTCTTCAAACTCATCCTTCTTAATTGCTGATGTTGTCGAGATGTTTGTTAAGATATTCGTCAACCTTTACAGAGTTTCTTGTTAGCTAACAAACAGCTGAAGGAAAATTCTCCTACTCTTTCCTCACAAATTAATAACTTTACTAATTCTGTTAATATATTTCTGAACACAGTCACTCTGTTGCAGACCTGTGTGACTATCTGCTGGGATGAGCGCAGTGAGATTCTTCTTCCAAGTTCCTCTTGAAATTGTGGATTAGCTCTCAATAATTCAGCATAATTTTTTTTTGTTTGTTTGTTTGTTTCTGGAGACTGTGTCTTCCTACTTTAGAAACAATCTGACCAATCGGCTGAAAAAAATTACTCGGTAGGCTTGAACCTGTTTGTATTGAAATGCAGGTTCTTTGTTTTCATGGTAAAGCATTGAGATTTCAGGAATCTCATAATTTCTGGGTTTTCAGGGTGCAAATAGTTTTATTTGGCTGATATATGCACTGAGCAGTACCTTTCTTCTTCCTTGGGACTCGTGATTTGAGATAAGATGAAACTGAGAATTCAAATGAAGTGATGTCAAATATAGTCTAATGACCTAATTAAATCTAACCTGTACTTGGCTTTCAAAGGAATTCAAGTAACTGGTGCTATATTATGTAGAACTTATCAGACTTTTCAAAAGGGTTTTCCACAGGACACGTTCCATATTTTTTCTCCCAGGTCAGACATTAAAAACAAAGAAACAAAACCCCAACAACATCTGCTAAGCATGTGCATTTGTATATCAGTACAATTCGTATATCATACTCCTACATCTGCTTCTAAAATGGCTTTCCACCTTTCTTGACAGTTTGTCAACACAGTGAATCACATTTATTTGGCCTAGAATTTAATGGAAAACTAGTTCACTTAACAAAGTTCAGACTTAGAAATAGGCATTTTTTAATGCTAAGTGGCTTACTTAAAAATTACAGTTCTTTGGTATTATATAGTAAGACTGACATTTAGTCTTCAATCCTTAATGCTAGTACTCAGGAAACACCTTCTAGTCAGTGCTCTATCATGAAAACTTGTGTGTATGGAAAGGGTTTGCATGGTTTTTTATTAAATAACTTGAGGCCAAAAGTAGTAATACAAAGTAAAAAATTGGAATAAAAGAGCAAAACCAGCTTCCAGTAGAATCCTGCTTGAACTTTTAAATGTAGTGTTATAATGGATAAAACTAGTCTGAATGTGTTGACCTGCACTAACTGTAAGAAAGTTCATTTGCTCCTCCTCCCATTATTGTATTTTAAATGTCAAGTTGACCAAAGAAAATAGCCTTGAAGAAGTCCAAGATTTACATAATGGAAAAAGTGCAAGATCATAATTTTTGATAGCTAAATCCTAAGCAGTATTTATATATTGAAATAATACAATCAGTCTTTGCATAAGGGCTCTTAGTTCTGCTGACTAACATTATATTCTTATGTATGTTACGCCATTTATAGTCAGGCAAAACTATAAGGCAAAATATGCTTGATTTTAAATTCACAGTAATTGGCCATAGTGGGCGTTGCACTAGTTTAACTCAACTGATTTGTGAATAAGACAATTTATTTGAGCCAAGTGAAAATCCAGTATCGTTATGGTCTGCTGGTGTAGCAGGATCAGCAGCTGTAAGTCATAGACTCTTGTTCATGATGGGACAGTGCCGTTGCCTAAGAAAAGTCCGTGCAGAGGCTGCAGAGCACAAAGAAGATCATCTTGTGGAAGATGAGGTTAAGCAATCAGCAACAGTTCTGGCAGGGAATCTTTCTAGTAGAGATCTGGCCTCAAATACAATTTAATAATAATCCAAAATAAACAGAGTTGGTTTACATTAGGCTTTTATGTCTCTTTTATTCCTTCTTTTTCAATAACTCTGGTGACACCTCCAAAACTTCGTACATTAGCAATAAAGAAACGTTCTGGTTTTTTTTTTTTTTTTTTCAATCACAGGCTGAACACATCATTCAGTCATCCTTGTGGAAATTTCCCATAAATAAAAAATTTATAGAATTTGCAGTGATAGATAAATCTTAGTGAAACTGATGTTCAGTGATGTAGAATTAGGTTGTATAGTGATTCAACAGAAAAATCACCTTTTGTTACTTCCTTCCAGAATGTACATAGGTTAACATATGTATTACACTATATAAATGTAATTCCCTTTACATTTGTAAGGGAATGTTTTCTGTAGCAACTCAGAACCGTATGCTTCATAAAAAGATACAAGGAAAATTAGGTTTTTGTTCCTTCCTTGGTAATGATGTTCGTATAGTTTACAGCAAATAGCAAAAATGAGAAGTTATCTAGAAACAGTGCAGGAGATGCATTCATATTTAAATGTAACTTTAATCAATTAACATGGTTAATTAAAAAAAAAGAAATTCATTATATTTCATTGTATCCCAGATAAAGGTACACAAACAGTACCCAACCCAAGTACAAATACGGTTCTTGAAACAGCAGTCAGAGTAGTACTTAGACTAATGTGAAATCTTTCACATGGAAGAGTGGAAGAATTTTTATGTTTAGTTTGACTAAATGGTTGTTCTTTTAAACCTTTGATCTACTCTCACTGTGGTGCTTAACAAACATTTCCACTGATGGATACTAATCTTAATATTTCTGTTCCCAATCTCTAGAGTCTCCTAGGTTATACTACAGATAATATTTTTACAAAGTGTTGTACATTCCCTATGGTAACTGCCTGAAACTTTCCATATTGTACATTCAGATGTATTTATTTACAAATTTTTGGTCTTTTGTGAGTCAATCCTTTTTTTCTAGTTAGAGATCTACAAATTTCTACTGACTCTATGCATTGCTCTAAAGAGGGAGAAACTAAACTGCATCCTCAAAGACTGTGTTAGGTGGCTTTCAGCATGTCTAGTAGTGTTTGTGAAGAACTACCATTCTTTTCTTGAGCAGTAGTGGCAGAAGAATGTTACGCTACAGAACAGTTGCATTCTTTTCTGTAACAGTCATGTTAGAGAATATCGGCATTTTGCAAAGGCTTTTCTTTTCATAATTAAAGAAAACACAGCTAAGAGGTGCCTGTTAGGAATCCAACTGTGGAAAAAATCTACTTTTTTTTTAAATTTTTAGCAGTAATACCCTACTGAGATAATTGGTGTAAAAATGTAATATGGAATTATATATTGTTAAGGATGACATCCTTGTTAAATAACTTATTGTTAAAAATACAGCCTGAAGTCCATATACTTTAATGTTAATTAATACATTTGTTCTTTAATAACAAGCTTATTTTCTATGCCTGTACTTGTGCCGGAATGAGTTGAAAATCAGCTTAATGTCACTTTCTGTGTTTCAGACATAACACCTCCTATCTGGCACCTGCTATTTTGTTCTGCCAATTGCCACTTACTGCTGGGAATATATATATATATCAGATTCTTTTCTTTTACATCTCTGAGATTTTTATTGGCTGTCACTGCCAGTTGGGGTTATTTCCCCTCAAATTTGTAATTTTGTTCTTTCCTTCTCCATATGGTTAACTTTAATCCAAAGCTATTGTTACTGCATTACTAATCAGAAAATTGATGCTGATAGTGATAATGGTAAGAGACAGTGGGTTAGGAAGGACTATTTCATTTGCAGCAGGAGGGGAAAATAATCTGATCTCTTTACCATGGGGGGAAAAACGCAAACTTAAATTCAGTTATCAGGTAGGCAGACAAATGCCTAGTACTGTGGTGATTAGAAAGGTTTAGGTACCATATGCAGTAGGATAATTAGAAGTATTACTCATGGTTTTGTTGAAACAAACAATGAAAAAATTGTTGATGTCTACTCAACTAGATCTGTCTGTGGAATGTGTGGGACAGAAGTAGCTGTTAGCTTTGTGTAGGATGATGTTGCTGCTCTCTGTTCTTCTGACAAAAAATCAAGATCAGCAGAAGGAATAGAGAGATGGTTTCTGTTCCTGGCAAATCCTGGAAGAAAGCCAGTACTTGCTTCTAGTTTGACCGAAAGTGGTTTCTGGAAATATTCTCTTTTGCCATGTCTAGAATAGGCTATTTCAATTAGCAAGCTGAACTGCCACGGCAGGTTCCCAGTGAGGAAATTTTAAAATAAAATTAAATATGTTTGTGTGCCAGCATAACACAGTACCCTTTTAATGCATGGAATATGCTCTACTGAAGAGTAATATCCCTCCCAGCCCAAATGGATGAGGTGGTTGCTCTCTAGTGGCAGATATGACCATCAAAAGACAGCTCTGAATCTCATTTTATTTGAATAGTAATAAGTTGACAGCTCAGTCAGTTGATATTAAAAAAAAACAACAAACCAAACAAAAAACCAAACAAAAAACAAAAGCAAAAAGAAACAAAGCAACCTTTCAACAAACTCCTTCAAGTCTCTCACACAATTTTTTTGTAATAACACAATTGTATTCTTCGATTTTTTTAGGATAGCTTTCTTTCCTGTATTGCTGTGCAAAAGGTACACAATAGAGAGAAATTGAGTGCTCTGTCAAGGGTACGGATCTTGACTGTAGATGAAATACAGGCTTTGCCTTCTCAACCTCTGTATAACGTATAGGGGATAGGTGGAGTACAAAGCATCTCAAAAAGTGACCGGACTGCTGGACTTCAAGAGTAGTGGTCAATGATTGATAACCAACAATTGCCAGGGGCATTCTACAGGGCTTGATGTCAAGCTGATATTGTTTAATGTCTTGTCATTGGTTCGAGCAACAGGGTGAAATGCAATCCCAATAAATTTCCAGATGACACCAATTTGGGAGGGAAGTCGATATGCTCAAAAGCTAGGGCTGCCGTGAGGAGTATCTCAACAGGCTGAGGAAATGGGCTGACAGAAACCTAATGAAGCTTAACAAAAGCTAATGCAAAGTCCTTCAGTGGGATGGAGTAATCGGATGTCATGATACGGGCTGGGGATGGGCTGTCTGGGCACTGCTCTGCAGAAAAGGACGTGAGAGTCTTAGTGGACAACAAATTGAATAAGACACTGGGGAGGAACATTGTAGAGAAAAAGGGCAAACTCACACTGAGCTGTTTTGGTGGGCTTAGCCTAAGCATAAACAGAGGGTGAAGGTAAGTGATTGTTCCACTAATCAGTAGGTGTAAGACCACATCTGCAGTACTGAGTCCTATTTGGGCCTCGCAAGTAAACAAGATATTGCTATACTGGAGTGAGTCCTTATCTTACATCAAAGTTGGTGCAGCTTTGATAAGGGGCTGGGCTAAAGACCTCCAGAGGTCCCTTCCAACCAAAATTAACCTCAGATGATTTTTATATATATATATAAAAAAATCCCAACAACATGATATTTGAATTCTAAATTGGCAAGGGAAATTTTATACAATGTGTGAAATATGCAAAATAAGCAGCCTAAAAAAAGCACCGTTCAGGGAATACTCCCTTCTTTTTGAGTGAGAATTTATAGGTGCTCTATGTTTACAATCTCTGCAGTGTTTCTTTGCTGTTCATAATGTATGCATGGCTGCAATTGAATGGTAGAGGTGTGGCTATCGATGCTGTTGTGTGATTCTTTCAAGACTGCATTTCAAATTATTTCAGAACTGAAACAATTGGCAAACTAAAATGGAAAGACTGAAACAGTTATATTCCTCTGCCTGTGTATGTGCACCTATTCTGGAGGTTGTCATCACCATGAAATGGGTGGCTGAAAATGAAATGTGCCAGCATCTGATAATTCATGATCAGAAATGTTATTTTGTTCAAATGCTGTAATTGAAGTCGTTCTATTTCCACACTGGATACCTGAGTGTGTGCTTATTGCTTGATCAAGGGTAAAAAAAGGTGGGAAATGAAAGTAAAAAGTATAATAGTCTGGTCTCATCTGGACTGTCTCAGATCATACCATTTCACAGAGTTATGATTTAATTTAAATAAATTTGTTTTGGATAAGGATTGAAATAATATGGTAAAAATATTTATAGAATCATAGAATAGTTTGGGTTATAAGGGACCTTAAAGATCATCTAGTTCCAACCTCCCTGCCATGGGTAGAAACACCTCCCACTAGACCAAGTTGCTCAAAGCCCCATCCAACCTGACCTTGAACACTTCCAGGGAGAGGGCCTCCACAACTTTTCTGGACAACCTGTTCTGGTGTCTCACCACCCTCACAGTAAAGAATTTCTTCCTAATATCTATTCTAAATCTACCCTCTTTCAGTTTAAAACTGTTACCCCTCATCCTGTCACTACACTCCCTGATGAAGAGTACCTCCCCATCTGTCCTGTAGGCCCCCTTGCGGTTCTAGAAGGCTGCTATAAGGTCTCCGCAGACCCTTCTCTTCCCCGGGCTGAACAAACCCGACTCTCTCAGCCTGTCTTCATAGGAGAGGCTCTCCATCCCTCTGATCATCTTTGTGGCCCTTCTCTAAGCTTGCTCCAGCAGGTCCATGTCCTTCTTGTGTTGGGGGCTCCAGAGCTGAGTGCAGTACTACAGATGGGGTCTCACAAGAGTGGAGTAGAGAGGCAGAATCACCTCCCTTGACCTTCTGGTCATGCTTCTTGTGATGCAGCCCAGGATGCAGTTTGCTTTCTGGGCTGCAAGCACACATTGCCAGCTCATGTTGTTTCTCATCAACCAACACCCCAAGTCCTTCTCCTCAGGGCTGCTCTTAAGCCATTCTCCGCCCAGCCTGTATTTGTGCTTGGGATTGCCCTGACCCAAGTGCAGGACCTTGCACTTGGCCTTGTTGAACTTCATGAGGTTTGCACAGGCCCAAGCCTGTCCAGGTCCCTCTGGATGGCATCTCTTCCCTCCAGCACATTGACCACATCACACAGCTTGGTGTCGGCAAACTTGGTGAGGGTGCATTCCATCCCACTGTCCATGTCGCTGACAAAGATTTTAAACAGCACTGGTCAGAATACTGACTCCCGAGGGACACCATTCATCACTGGTTGCCACTTGGGCATCGAGCCATTGACCACAACTCTTTAAGTGCGTCCATCCTGCCTGTTCCTTACCCACCAAGTGGTCCATCTGTCAAATCCATGTCTCTCCAATTTAGAGACAAGGATATTGTGTGAGACAGTGTCAAATGCATTGCACAAATCCACATAGGTGACATCTGTTGCTCTTCCCTTATCCACCAACACTGTAACCCCATTGTAGGCAGCCACTAAATTTGTCAGGCATGATTTGCCTTTAGTGATGCCATGTTGGCTGTCTCCAATCACCTCCTTATATTCCACGTGCATTAGCATGGTTTCTAGGAGGATTTGCTCTATGATCTTGCCAGGCACAGAGGTGACAATGACCAGTCTGTAGTTCCCTGGGTCTTCTTTTTTACCCTTTTTAAAAACAGGGGTTATGTTTACCATTTTTTAGCCCTTTCTTGTTGGTGAGAACAAGGTCCAGCACAGCACCTCTCCCCATGGGGCCTAACCTGTCCAGATTTTGCCTTAAAGAAGTTTTTACAGTCGTCTTGGAAAAAAAAAAGAAAAAATTCTTCATTCTCTTGGTAGTAATTTTAAATAGTTTTCTTGATTTTCCCCAGTTGTTTGTTATTTAAGGGAAAAAAAAAAAGACTCAAAGAATAAGTTAATTTCATCATTCTTCATACTATTGGAAACAGAACTCCCAGAAATACAAATAATATCCATTTTGGGGGGATTTTTATTTAATCGGTTGTATAAATAGCACGGAAGATTGCTTGCTCCTGTTTTCTGCTGTTCTTTATGGGAAAGGTTTTCATTAAAAAAAGATATATTACTTGTTACAGAGAAAGTAGAGTACTAACTCGCTGCATATGTCTGAAGTATTTTGCTTCCTTCACTTCCAGTACTTTACATCAACTGAAACTGAAATTCCTGGGAATTTTTTTCCTTAGGTTTTTAGTGATGTGTAAGATTGTTTTAAATGCTGTTTAGGAGAGTTCACAAGCAATAACATTACCCTAGGAGAGCTAGTCTTCCAGGCTCCATCAATACCTAACAGAGGGCACTCCCAGGAGTGTCAGCTTCTCCTTTTTAGCTAGCGGAAGCCTGGAGAGATCAGCCTCCCCATGATAAACTTAAACGTAGTGCTACCTGCCTTTATAGTTGCGTGCTCTCTTAATTTAGTATCCGGTTAAGGATTATTTAAATCCTCTTATGTTATTTTCTCTAATACAATGTCTTAGACATTGGAAAAAAAAATAAACAAAGATAATGTTAAAGTTTCTATTCTAGATGCAATACCTATGAAGGTAGAAAATAAAACTCCTCCCCTTGCCCCTCCCCCCAGCATAGATAACCCCAGAAGTAGTTAGAAAAGCTGTAGAACCTTACTAAGGAAATTGCCATCTTTCTTTTGCCTTTTTCTGTTTATTTTCTCCTAGCAAATTCAACTGTTGCCTGCTTTGCGGTTGATTTTCTTTGGGAACTAAATCTTAAATAACGTTGCCTTTAAGACTATTAAACCAAAGGGAAGTGTTAAATATCAACTAAGAATTTAACTTTGTAAAGTATGTGCTGTTTATACTGACAAGTCTTATACAAATCCAATAATAGAGCTCAAAGTACACTAAACCCAGGGATTTTACTAGTATCGTGTTCTACTATTACTCTAGTGTGGTGTGCCCTCATGTGGTTAAACGAAATATCATCCCTGAATGAGTCAGACACCCTTTGAATTTATCGTCTATTCTGCTAAAGTACTGGGAGAAATAAAGACTATTAGCTAAATGGGAGGTAGGCTGACGCTAGGCAGATTTTTGGCTGTTTTTTGTTGTACAGCTCTCAAATGATTTAGTACTTGGAGATAAGTACAAATATGCTAGCTTTTGGTTCTGATTCAACCACAGATGTATGCATTCTGCTTGTCATGTTATTTGAGATTTTGAGGATCCACTTACTAATATTTAGGACAAAGTGGCTTCATTTCTGATTGGTTAATACTGGTAACTCCAAGTATGGAAATGGAACCCTGTTTGTTGATTTTCTCCTGTATAATATGTAATACTGGTAGTCTTTTACTTTTGATACCATTTGGGTGCCACAAGACTTAATTTTGTGATAATAAAACATAGCTAGCTACTCTGCATATCTCACATCATGCATATTATGCATTTGTAAGCTTGACTATTAGTTCTGTGTTTAGTTTTGGAAGGAATTAGAGTTAATGAGGTGTTATGTTTTATTTTTTATTTCTCATAATTTGCTTAGAGTGCTAGCAGCTTTTCTTGAGGGCTTCGTATCCTTACAGCAAATTGCACATGATAATGACTTTTCTTGTACTTATGAAAGTAGTGTAACAAATTTTTGCCCCAAATTAAAAATTGGTAACATTGGAGAAAATGCACTTATGCCATCAGTGACATTTACTGTTTTAATTAACAAGGAAAACAACAGATGTCAGTAGGGGGTTTACACTAGTAATAACTTATTAACTGTTGGAAGTTAAATAAACTAAAGTTATTGAATACAAAAAATTACTTCATCCTTAATTACTGCTTGGTTGTTGCTAAGACCACAGGACATAGCACTGAAAGTTAACATTTCTGTCTGCTTTGAGATCACTACCGTTTAATTTGTATTTACTGATGATCAGGTAGACTTTAGCTTTCTGATTATTTTTAGCCAAGATAAGGTAAACATCATGTTTTACTGTTTAAGGGAACGTGGGTTTTTTTTTAATTGTAGCCTGTTAACCACTGGTGAGTTGCACAGAGGTGATCATTTGGAAATAACTAACATGATTTGCCTTTGCTGGTTTCAACATTTTAAGTTTGCACATGGATATATGATGTTCTCTCTAGGACAGTGGTAAACAAAAGGAAAAGTGTCACAAGATCACAAGCAGGAAGGATTGGTATCTCGAAATATAATATTGTTCCAATTAAAATTCAGTCTATGCTGTATGAAACCCATAAGCATTCTTGATTCAGAGTTTTGGAAGACTCAAAGGTATGGAGATGCCAAGTGCTTTTAGGCACTCATCTCCGAAGTTATGTGATTAGGTTCCCTGTTCAACACACAGAGAAGAGAGGTGCTTAGGTGTGAGATTTATGAGACGGCAAGAGGGAGACATGTCAAAGAAAGTGGACTTTTTGAAATTCTGTCCCTTACAGGTTCCTTTTTTAAGTTCCAGAAACCTACAAAAGGAATCTGCGCATTTTGTACTGTCTTTGACAGTTGCATGTGACTGGGAGCAAGCCCTTTTGTGCAATTAGAAGAACCACAGTGAATTAGAAATAAAGAGGAAAATCTTAAAATTTGACGTTTGTATTTGCGTTAAAGTCATTGAGCAGACTTTTTAGGAATCAGATTAAGCCAATGTTTTTGTTGAAGACTGTTTTCTCAAGGTGGTAGTAACCCACTGTGTAATGTTTCCAATTAAACACCTGCTTAAGCTTTTCAAAATTTTTTCAAAATTCTTAACAAGATACTAGAATCCTGTATTCAGGAAGGGGATTACTCAGTTCTTAAAAGAGATGTTTTGCAATCCTAACAGCACAGAGAAAGAGTATCTCGTAATTCATGTTGCTGTTTATACTTCCAGTTCCATGAAATGGTCTTGGTCCCAGTGCTGTTACCAGTTGACAAGTGTCCACACCACAGTGCAGCACCACCATAAATGGCACTAATTGGCATTCTTCTTGTCAGGCTTTACATGGAGGTTGAGTGAGCTGTAGCAATTGAACAACTGTTTCTGTATCTTTAGGGCTTTTCCTGGCGTCACAGTCGAGGCAAGTTGTCTGGGTGGTGTGGGGAACCTCCAGTCGCGTACGTGAGCGAGTAAATCCATAGGAAACTTGAGGAACATAAATCTGCTATCTTTCATGAGTGAAATATTAATATAATCTCTTTTTCCTGTCTACAAGGTAACTCCTTATATGATGGAGTTATAAGAAGCTGGAATTCATATTGGCCTTCTAAATAGCATCACAGTAGTTTAGTGCTAATTAACAGTAGAACTTTGTCACAAAAGGAGAATTTAAAAATGTTTGCTCCTAATTTATTACAAATTAGGGGCAAAATATATTAGGGGAGACATTTTATTCGCTTAACATTGATTCTTGTTTCAACTGTAGGACAGTCAGTGAAACCATATTGCAATTTTGTATGTCTATTATATAAAAGATAATTTTTCAGGAAGATTTGTAGGAGGAAAATAAGTGTGATGGGTTTTTTTTTTATTGTTTTACTGTTTTTTTCTTTTTGTTAACAGAACAAGTAGTAGGATATTCCACAGAGAATTTCCAGTTGCGAAGAACTTTAAAATACTTTCTGAAGAACATTAAAAGTGCCTTATATAATATTCATTCACATTGGCTAGGATACAAGCCTCTTCCCATGGTGTGAACACTGATAAGAAGAATATAAATTAACAGTAACGGTGTTGCTATCTCTAAATTACTTCCTAAAGGTACATCATGTAGACAGAATAGAAATATGCAGATTTGTTCAGGAATTTGTATTTGGCAGTGGAAACATGAAGGAGAACATCTAGCTGTCCTCAAGCTAGATTGGATTAAAATATACTGGCTCTAATCAGTGTTGCTTGAGTTATTTATGTACTTTGCATCCAAAAGATAGGTGTGTCACTGACATTTTTTTAACATCCTAGCTAATAATTTATACATTAGAGAGAATAGTCTGTGTATTTATTAATTCTTCTAACCAACAGGTGTTTGCAGTCACTGAAGGGAACTGGAAGGAGTACAAAAAGACTGTGTTAAAACAGTGGAATTAGGTGTGGATAGTGAAACTTATATTTGTCGATGAAAATTCAAATATCTATATATAATAGAAAAAGAATTTCAGTTTTATGAATTAGGTAGACAGCTGGTGCTAATTGTGCAGAGATTATTACAAGAGTTAATTATGTAAGCTGTTATGATTTATGGGCTAAGAACAGTGGCAAATTACTTAAGTTGATAGAGAAAATTGAAGAATGATTATTATCAAAAAAAGGAGGACTGAAAAAGGACTGAATTGTGCTCAGCTGAACATCTGTGTTCACAATATATCAGTGTAATAAGGAAAAAAAAACCAGGTTTTTACATAGTACTAGAGAATAAGCACAAATATTGGAAAAAACCTCAAGTTAGCTGCTTCTCTCTTTTGTTCATGAATGGAGAAGAAGTAGTTGTTGAAAGTATTTTCTACTACTTCAGTTGCTGCCGAGAGCTGTATGATACAGTAAGTTTATGGTGCGCGAAGTCAGGAATATAGAAAGCAAAGCCCCATGTGATTTTGCTCTGGTTCTTGATGGTCAAAGAGAAGAAGGTCACGAACACAGCGTTCAGGTCTGTTCTCTACTTCATTTTGAGCAAGGAATTGAACCTGATCTTCCTGCAGCCATGCCAGTGCTTTAACCCATGGCAGTGATTTAACACATAATGCAACATGTTTCTCTCCCAAAGTATTTTGAAAGGTCTCTTGCTGCCAAAGGAAACAAAAAAAAAGAAAAAAAGAAAGAAAACCCAACCCTGAAAGAGTTTGGAAAATGAAGTTCTTGTTTTCCAGACAGTTGTAGTGTCTTTTTTCTTTGATGAAACAAACTTCTTTCGGAAACAGGAGGATTTTGAAAAACAACGCTCAAGGGGATACCATTAGTATAACCAGTGAGGCAATAAGATAGTGCATTCAAGTGGAAGGGCAGCCTTATATCTAGAAAGAAAAGGGCCCTTACACTAAAATGTCAGGGCTGTCTTTTTTCAGGTCATTGAGTGTTTCCAGCAGCTTGGTGATATATTACTGTATGAGAAGAGAGGAATACTTGTAGCTGTTCACATTCAAGAAATGCCACTGGGAAGAACAAGTAATATTTACGTGGAAATAGAAGGGACATAGGGGAGAATAATGATTTTTTTTTTTTTTTTTTTTTTTGCAAATAATTAATTATCTTTCAGAGAAACACTTCTACATTGATTTCACCTGTCACAACCAAACCAAAGTATTTGTGTGAATGGTTTTCATAATGTAAATGTTTGTATAGCCATATTTGATTTACCTGCTTTGGTTTATTAAAAACAAGCAAACAGATAAATGCTGTTCACCCTCTGAAAAACTCCAACAGCCTCTGTCATTGATACTTAAAAATCATAGAGTCACAGAACCATAGAATGATTTGGGTTGGAAGGGACCTTTAAAGATCATCTGGTCCAATCCCCATGCCATGCACAGGGACATCTTCCACTAGGATCACATTGCTCAGAGCCCCATCCAACCTGATGTTGAATACATCCAACGACAGGGAATCCACAACTTCTCTGGGCAACCTGTTCCAGCATCTCACCACTGTCATAATTTTTTTTTTTTTTTTTTTGTTATACCTAATCTAAATCTACCCTCTTTTACCCATTGTCCTGTCACTACAGGCTCTGGTAGAAAGTCTCTTCCCATCTTTCTTCCCTTTAAGTAGTGAAAGGCCACAATAAGGTCTCCCTGGAGCCTTCGCTTCTCCAGGCTGAACAATCCCAACTCTCAGCCTCTCCTTTTCTCAGCTTTTCTCCTCTTTCATCTCCCAGTCTGTACTGGAAAAATAATAACAAGGCATCAGTCCTAGGTGAGTGATCAATGACAAACCACAAGGATTAGTAGTATAATAAATAAATTCAAAAATGCATATAAATATTTTCCTCAAAAATTGTCAATATATTTTGTAATGTTGTTATGGAAAATCTTGAGAAACTAATGCAATTGAGGAAGGCGGGGTGTAAGTATTATAATTCTTCAACTTTTGGCCCATGCATTGCAGAAATCTGTAGGGAAGACAGTTTAATTCACAGAGCCAGGAATGTTTTTCTATGAGCTGTAGCTGCTGACTGGGGATTAATTTGATGAGTATGTGATCTAGCTCTATCCCCTTTCAATTCTGGCATCCCTGCCTGCACATGACCTCTGCAATAGGGAAATCCATGCTAATAGAATTTTCTGCTTTTAGCAAAGACATCCTCACCTTTCTTTTGTGCTGTTGGATCTGTGTAAGGAAGACTTAATTCGGAATGGGACTGAACTCTTAATTAGTGAAGTTCTGTTTTTCCAACAGAGTTCTGTGCTAGAACTGTGTGAAGCTTCTTTAATAAAATAAGAGAGCAAGGTTCCCTAGTGTGATCACAAAGCCAGGATCATTATAAGGTTGCCAAATGAGCTTATGGTAATTATCAAGTGATATATTTGATAATTGTAGAGAATTTTGGGTGAGGTCTGCATTAATTAGTAACAGAAGCTGATAGAGACATTCTTTCCTTTGTGCCAGCATAGGTGGGATAAAATATTTCAAATAAACCAGTTAACTTTAAAGCCCTGCCAGAAAACTGAGCTATGTTCTTGTCTTGCCTTTTTCCTTTTTTTTTTTTTTTTTCCCCCAAAACAAATGCAGTTAAATTCTTCTGGGTAGAAACTTCTGAAAAACTCAAGCATTGTGTTAATAAGATAATAGGTTATGTTTTTGTTTTTCTTTTTATCATGCAGTTTATATTAAATTGTAGGTTGAAATACGGACTTTTTAAAAGGGGAAAGTAGCTAATATGCTATGGGTTTTTCTGTCACTGGTATAAGAATTCTTCCTCCCCCCTTCCTCTCTCCCAATACAGCTGACTTTTCTGAATGGTACTTCTAATTGAGGAAGAGACTGTTTTCTTAGCATTTCAAACTAGTAATTTAATGTAATTTAAAAGAAACTGACACAAGGTGGGAAAAATGGCAAGATTCCAATTTTTGAGTGGCTTTCTTCCTGTAAGGGCTGTGTATTATGCAGAACCCAACCTGTTAGTGTAAGGGCTGGAATCCAGAATTGTCCTTTCCCAGTCCCAGGTTAGAGAACGATTCCTCTCCTTGCTTGCTGCCTTTGGTCATATGAATCTTCTGTCTGTTGCTGTGCAATGGCTCAGCTTCATTTTGAGAGAAGAAAATCCCACCATTCCAGTTAACGTACAGTTTCTTGATCACAATACTTCCTTGGGAAGTGGGAGACATCTGTTGCATCAGGAGGGTCCAGACTTCTATTTTCCTTTGCTCTTTACGTTAGGCCATTGTATTAAAGTTTACAGAATATTTTAGAGGACCCCGAATAAAATCTGTGTTATAAATGAAAATCATTGAACTTGTACAAACGATTGCATGAGTTTTTCCTTATATCCAGTTTGAAGCTCTCTTGTTTCAACTTGTGCCTCTCTTTCTTGTATTGGAGACCCCAGAACTGGACATGATATTCAAGGTGTGCCAAGGCACAGTGCTGACAGCTTGCCATCTGTGAAGGTGCCTCAAGTCCCTTGAAGGAGCTATGCTCCCCAGCCAATCAGTCCCTCCCCTGTCTTATTGCCACATCTTCCTCCTTTACAGGTGCAGGGCTTCGCACTTGTCCTCATTGGGTCTTATAGGGTTCCTCTGAGTGACAGCCCTGCCTGAAGCGTATTGATTGATCCTCCCAATTCATCATCTGCAACTTGATGAGAGTGCACTCCATTGCTGGCACCAGGTCATCTCTATCCCTAATATGGAGATTAAGTCATCTAAAAAGTTCAGAGAAACACAAGACATACTCACTATAAATTCTTTCAGTAGTACATTAAGTTCTCGGCAGTTTTCTCTGACTCAATGCATAAGGAAGATGACCATGAATGTTCATAGAATAAGGTGCTCAGCTTTCTAGGCATAGCAGTAACAATTACAGTAGGGATTTCTAGCTCCTGGTACAAGACTATGAAATTTCATCTTGTTCTTTGGAAAATATTTACATTTTGGAAAGAGCGTATACACTGTTTCTGCTTTCAATGCTTTCTTTACTATGTATGTCACTTCAGTGCCCAGAGACTTTCTCATTCACTCAGAAATTGAACTGCAAATGAAGTTTTTGACACAAAGTTTTTAGACTTTCTGCTGGGCTTATAAATTCATATTATCTAGTTTTGATATACTAATTACTTTTTGAAACTCTACCTTGGAAATAGTCCACATTGGGCCACATCTTTCTGTTTGTGTGTACTCTTATGCTTGCAGTGATTGATAAATCCAGAATGTGGAGGTTTTTTAGAAGGACATGTATTAGAAGGTTATTTAGAAGGACAAATTATTATATGCGGCAGAGATTTCAATTTATACTTTTGTTAAAAGTAACTGAAAGATGCATATGTTAAATTAAATCTGGGTGCAGTGTGTGTTTTCTTATTATTTTCTAAAGGAGACTAACCTCCAGGGTTTTTTTTCTAGAGCTGTAAATGAGACTCTCTCCAAAATGGATGAATAGTATTATTTTTATCAAATTAGTTTGGGACCCTGATTCAGCAAAATAATTAATTTTATCTATTAAGTTAATTTAAGCAGATGTGATACTGAATAATTTTCCGAGTAGATTGAAGTGTCTGGAATAGAGAAAAGAAATTAAATCATAGATAAGAGACATGATGTGTACAAGGTCAGAGACTTGAGTGGCAATGCTGGGACTAGAATAGATGTCCTTTCTCTGCTGTCCTCATCCACAGGACATGTTACAGCAGATGTTAAGATGTTCCAGTGGTGCACACTGAAAGTTATTTTGCTCTTCCTTTTCTTTGTAGATTATATTAAGAAATACTTTTTCATTAATCTGCATCAGCCTCTTCTTTGATCTTAGAGATTTTGGTTTGGTTTGGTTTTTTTTCCCCCTAAGAAATATGTTTTCACCGAAAAACATGTTAGGTCTATCTCAAAGTTCCTAACAAATGTTGATTTTNTTTTTTTTTTTTTTTTTTTTTTAATAGTAATGTGAAAAATCTAGCTGTTCCTGCTGGTGGTTCTGAACCCAGAGTATAAGAGAAAAAGAAATTTGTCTGGTCACCAGTCATTGTAATTACTGAAGGGGGTTCTATCAACAAAATTAGGAAGAATACTGTCTGCATTTGCTTTTAAATCTGTTTCAGATATTTATAAAAAAGAAAGCAGGCCTCTAGGGTTTCGTATAAGCCCATGAATATTTCCAGATAGAAGTGTCCCCAGTATGGCCTAATTATTGTACTAATCTCAGATTGTGGAACAAAATTAAAAACAGCTACAAACCAGGGAAAAAAAAAAAGTATTCAATAGTAACCAACATAGTTATAAGGGGCATTCATTCACTTTCTTCTTATTGTATTCAATGGAATTTAATTATATCTAAAACTGATCCGAGAGTCCAGTTAGACTCAAGATTTGAACTTCTTCTTTNACCTGTGTATGCCAGGTCACCTCTTTATAAGCAAAATAAAATTAAAAAAACCCAAACAAGTAGCACCTGAAAGGTGTTGTTTAGATAGTAGTGAGACGTTGCTATTCATGTATTTCATGTTTGTAGATATCCATTGCTTAAAATTTGTAAACCTTTGCTTCAAATTTACAAATCATTGAGGTTCTTTGGCAGACAGTGTCTGTAGCAGCATTTGTGAACTTGTTGTGCTCTCTTGCTAGCACATCTTATATGATTTTGTGATTATATTTGAGTCTAAGCTTTTGACAGGCTAGAGACTTTTATGGGTTTTTTTGTGTATGTTTTTATTAATGCTAGAAACAAACAAAATAAATAAGAAAAAACAGCAGCAAAACTTTTATGAGGGCATTGGGGGGCAGAAGGATACACCAGCATTTGCTTTTGAAAGAGATTATTTCCTTTGGGGATGCTGTTTTCTATGTCTGTTTTAAGAAGTGGTCGCAAAAATTTCCATCTTCTGTGGCAATTAGGAATTTCCTAAGTGCACTACTTCTGGCCTCGTAACAGCTCAGTGGATTAACAAAGGTTTTATGCCAGTGCTGGTTCCTCTTCATGTCTAGGACCTGTACATGTACATCTACTCTGCACAGACTCTGACACAGAGATTCTTCACTGAGAACATTTTGAGCACTGATAGACACCTTTACGTGGTTTTTCTGTATTTCTCCATATTAGTCAGCAATTGTCCTATGTTAAAAAAAGCATTGAAGAAAATGCTATTAAATACTTTATTTTAATTTATAATTATTTCTGTGTTTTTTGGGAAGTTCTGATAAACTTTTTATGGTGGTTTTGAATTGTTTGCATTTCTCTAAGTGTCCATAATTAGATACCAATGTGCTAGCCAGGGCACTATTTAAAGCTGAAACAAATATTTGCCATGAGCATAGTTTCTTAAAAACAAATCACACTGTTTGCTTTCTCTCCCCCAGAATGGTTCCTTTATCTTTTTTAAATGGATATAGATATCTTTTGTTTGTTTCTGTTGTAAAAGTATGCTATTAGATTATTTTGAAAACTCCTTAGTTTTATTACAGGTATGGAGAGCAAAATCTCCCAATATATGGGCCAAAACAGATCAATATTTATTTCTCATTTCTTGGTTTAATTGCAACTGTGATGTGCCCTTGCAGCCACCTTGGAGCTTGGTGCATAAGGTGCCTGGCTCCTAACTCGTCCCTTCTTGGGAATTCAGTGAACCACTCTCCATAGTCTGAGTTACAGACACCTGCAGTTCANAAAAAATATAAAAAAAAAAAAAATAAAATATAAAAAAAAAAAAAAAAAAAAAAAAAAAAAGAAGCAGCAGTAATACCTGATGGCCAGCCAGCTCCCATTAAGCAAAGCGCACACAATTAAAATCAATATATATTCAACCCATTACTATTTTTCCTTTGCATATTACATGCTTACCTGTTCAAGAAATGAATTTTTGCAGGACCTGCCTCATACTTACCTGTTTTAGAAGGAAGGCCTCTCTTGTCACTCAATACAATTGGTGTAAATTAAATCCGGATATGTACTTTTCTATCTAAGTACTTTTTACTTAAAATTGCCTGGGGATAATTGTTGTGTTATGAGGGCTGTATATAAAATGGTTTATTGGTTCTACTGAGACCATTGTTGTAGTAGTAAATCCAATACACACACACGCTCCCTCTATATCTGTATATCTCTATATAAAAGTACATATTTATATATACCATGAAAACATTTTGGATATTATCATGATAAACTACTTATTCAGGATTTATTTCCCTTAATTACTTAATTTAGCAATCTGATACCTATTTGCTTGTTCTCAATCAGATTTTCTAGGTTCCCTTACTTGTCAACGATGTCTCATTGACTGTCTGTCCGTATGGGCACAAATTTATCCTATTCTGTGACAGCTGTGGTCCCTACTCCCATTCATTTACCGCATTAGTTCAGTACTTGTAGGTGATCTTACAATGGATGTGTAACTTAGGTGAAGTCTCCCACCTGATAGTTGAATCGTGCACAAAAGGAGCAGACTTGCAGACTTACAATCCAGTAACACTGATTTTGATGATTTTTAATGTGAAAATAAAATTTTAGGGTAACCAAAAGAAATCTGCAATCCAACTAATTTCTGTGTCTTCACAGGACTTCAGAAGTTCTTCTGCCAGCTGCAACTTCTGTGTGTTTGTGCTATTTCAAGTTTGGTTTTTTTCACTATTGATCCCTGCATCTACCTAATAGAGATCTATGAAATAATCTCATTTGACTTAGTTTATTGACAACCCTTTTTTTACTTCAGATCTTTTTGTTCTCTATACTGTGTGAACTATTCTGGCAGCCTAGTTCTAGTTTGTTCAATAAGTCCGAATAATTAATATCAAGTTCAGACATTATTCTCTTCATCTTTAGGTCTCCTGTGTGAATTTCAACATATGCCTAAACAATTTTATTGCCTGCTGTATGTGAAAGCTTTTCTTAATCATCCTTATGATTTACTAGACAAATCCATTCCATTTGCTGAACCTGAGTTAGGTTACAGAGCTAACATAGTTTGTTTATTCATAAAATTCTAAAATCCATAAATAGACAATGATAAAGTACAAAAAGATCTTCAGGAAATTTTATGAGGAATAATTTCCAGGGAAAGCTAATAATGGAAACATTTTTTTTAAGATATAAATAGTTGGGGGGGGGGGAAACAGATGATGGAAGAATATTACCTTCCTGTAGCCAGGCATACTCCTTCCTGCAAGAAGGCTCTGAAATACGTTTTTTTCACCCAGTACATCCATGCATATGGTGTTTTCAGGCCCTGTTAATATCTTTTTTTTTCTTCTTTTTTTTTTTTCCTTCTTCCAGAGTCTATCGTTTTTATATGTGAATTGAAAAAAAACACAACCTAGCTCAAGAAGCAAAAAAAATGTAGCACAAAGACCATGACAAAAGGCTCTTTGGTCACAACTGTACCACTTTGTCACGCTTCTTGTAAAAGGGATGGGATGACAGTGAATTTTTATACTTCGTTTTGAAATCTTTTGCTTTGTAGTGCACTGTCTTTATTGCAAAGGTTTTTATTTCCTTACAGTAAATTTCGGGCTTAGCACACTGATGCGTCACTTCAGGTGCACTGGTTTGTATCCTGGTTAGGGTGAACTGTGCCCCTGAGCAATATGGATCAATTGCTATTTTTTCACGCATTTAACACCTGGTGATATACCATTCAGTATTCCTGTTATACATAAAGGCAGCCTTTGACTGGTGGAGTGATATATTCCAACCGTATCCTGGGCTGCATCACAAGAAGTGTGACCAGCAGGTTGAGGGAGGTGATTCTGCCCCTCTACTCCGCTCTGGTGAGACCCCACCTGGAGTACTGCATCCAGCTCTGGGGTCCTCAGCACGGGAAAGACATGGACCTGTTGGATCAGGTCCAGAGGAGGGCCACAAAAGTGATCAGAGGGCTGGAGCACCTCTCCTATGAGGACAGGCTGAGAGAATTGGGGTTGTTCAGCCTGGAGAAGAGAAGGCTCTGGAGAGACCTTATTGTGGCCTTTCAGTACATAAAGGGGGCTTATAGGAAAGATGGGAAGAGATTTTTTTACCAGGGCCTGTAGTGACAGGACAACGGGTAATGGTTTTAAACAAAAAGATGGTAGATTTAGACTAGATATAAGGAAGACTTTTTTTTAACAATGAGGGTTGTGAAACACTGGAACAGGTTGCGCAGAGAGGGGGTAGATGCCCCATCCCTGGAAACATTCAAGATCAGGTCAGACGGGGCTCTGAGCAACCTGACCTAGTTGAAGATGTCCCTGCTCATTGCAGGGGGCTTGGACTACATGACCTTTAAAGGTCCCGTCCAACCCAAGCTATTCTATGATTCTATAATTCTATGATATAAGATTTTTTTGGTCCAGCAAAAAGCTGTGGTATATGCTGTGCTGTATTGCTAAGCTTTGTGGTTAAAGTTTCTAATCAATTTATTGACTGTTCAATATGGAATTCCTTTAGGAGATTCTACAAACAAGGAGGCAGATTTTCTTTCTTTTTGAATACTGGAGAGAAAGTGGGATCATTTCACTATCTGCTGCTGTCTTACGCCAATATATTATACATATATTGGAGCAATATTAAACTGAATAGTTTTAACCTGTATAATCTTTGCAGCAGGAGTTATTCATTCCTTAATGTCTGGAAAACATCCACAATGTCTTTGTCACCACTTGAATGTGACTGACTGTACTTATCTCAAGGGATGATTGCTTTTTGAATGGTTTCTGACCCACATGTGTTATGTTCTCATTTGATCAGCTTATTCATTTTTTTTAAAATGAAAAACAGTGACAAAAATGATGCTTTAGCACCAATGCCCTTCCATACCTGTTTCTTATCTTTTCCTCCTTCACTGCTTGACTGTGATTTGCTTAGCCCAGACTAAATAGAGGTTTAAAGGAAAAAATCTTTTTTTGAGGTATGTGCTGCCATGCTTTGGATTTTAAACTTTCAATTTTATTTTTTTGATACATGTGACCATTAAATCATTTCAAGGGTAAAGAAAATAGTGGGGGTATTGAATTAGGTGGCTATGTATTGTGCTGTTAATAGTTGAAGAATCGTTCAAATTGAAAAAAACTTGGTTTTCTTTCTCAAAGGTAACAACGCTTGTTAACACAAGCAATAAAGGACCATCTGGCAAAAAGAAAGGGCGCTCTAAGAAGGCTCACGTTTTGGCTGCTTCAGTAGAGCAGGCCACTCAAAACTTTTTGGAAAAAGGAGATCAAATTGCTAAGGAGAGCCAGGATCTCAAGGAAGAATTGGTTGCTGCTGTAGAGGATGTACGCAAACAAGGTATGTGGAACAAAATGCTTAACTGGCTGTTTTATTTGATGCTTTCAAGGTTTCTTCCGAGACAAGTGTATTGGCTGCTCTGACAATATAATTAAAGCTATGTCCTATATTACAGCATATCTGTAACATGGCATATAAGTATTAAGATAGCTATAACTTCATTAATGGCAATGAGTATAAAGAATGTTCTAACTATGGTAAAAACGTGTTTTGTTTTGTTTTTTTTCGTTTTAGCTGTTCTGTCACCAAATAGTTAATTCTAACCTTACTTAGCAACCTTTCTGCTCAGTGCCAAAGCTTACTGTTTAATTTTCAACTTGCTTCTTTTTCTTCTGTGTAACAAAATGACATTACTTTTCAATTTGTAAAATTTGAGCAGTGCTTTAAAGCCTGTGGATGCAAATGTAGAATCAGGATTATGGTGCCTGCATTTATGAAAAATCTAACAATTATCAACCAAACAGTACAGCAATATAGAATTACTTGCAGTTTCAAGTATATATTGAAATATATACAAAGATTATCAAAATCTGAAAATATACAGATAATAGCAATGTTAAAACAAGGGTTTTTTTTTCTGGGTGTTGGTGTTAATAACACAAATGTTAACATTAGTTAGCATACTGCATAGGTTAAACTGCAAGTTTCAAGATATGCAGTGCTACAAAAAATTGCCTAGTTGGGCATGGGATTCAGCCATGGGATGATAACATTTTCTTTACTGACAGAAATAATTCTGATTTTGCACAATTTAATATTTGAATTTTAAATTGGTATTATAAGAAAACTGCTTTCAAATAAGGCTTTGAAATTTTGAAAGTATCATGGATATCCATGATATCATGGATATCATATGACAATTTCCCTTCAAGAGGTAAAATGTATATCAGATGCTTTTAAATTTACGTGTGTGGTAGGAGGAAAATACGTTTTCAATATATGCCCATAAGAAAACTTTTCCTTTTTATTTGCTTTGATTGTAATTAACTTTATTGCAGCAGAATTAAGTACCTTTCAGTTTTTTTTTCTATTGTAAATCCTATAATCTAAAGATACCATCTGTCAGTATCGTCAGTCCTGGGTTTTAGAACAAGACTGGCAGATCTCCAACTGAGATTTTGAAAGGAATCTAAAGGACTTAGGTATAAAATACTGATTTTCAGTGAGTTAGTTCCTCAGCACTCATATGATGTTTTTTCAGTTCATGAAAATTGGACTCAAATGGTCGTATGAGCTGGCAGCGTTAAAATCTTTTGTATGTAAACACTGATTAGTGAATATCCCAGTCTGTTCTATCCTGAGGCTGTTTTTTCCTCCTGTCTGCTATATGTATATTTGGCTTTACTGTTTTCCTGTTCTTATGTGTTTTTTTGGTCTTTGGTTTGTTTTTTTGTTTTTTTGTTGTTTTTTTTCAATATTCTGTTGCCAGTAAACCAGAATTAGTCGAGTATTTGCTGTATACTCTATGTACAGTGTTATGTCACTATTCTGGGGGGTGGGGTGGTGGTAGTGTGTTTTTGTTGTTGTTATATTTTTGTTTTTAATTTAGAATTTTGATGCTGATGCTTGGTTATTCTGGCATGCAGTTTCATTTGTCAACTACTTCAGCTTCCCGTTGCTTACATTGCTTATTTTGTGTTATGTCAAATTCTAGTACAGCATCTTCAGTGTTGACGCGAGTGCCCTTGTTCCCTCCAAATTTATAGTTGTCTCCCTTTGGGGCTGTGGTGCTGACTCAGTTTTTCTAGCTTTTCCCAAGGAGCCTTCTCACGAGTTACAGTCATCAGCCTAAACTGTTGCATGATCTCTGATCTAGGCAAATATACCACATTCATTAGCATGGTATCAGAGCTTCTTATTATCTTTCTTTATCATTAGAGCTTTGTACTAGCTAACAGTGATTTCTTTGTAGATTTTTGCTTTGCAAAGCTAGAGGCATCTGAGAGGATTTGCTGTGGTTTTTTCTTGGTTGAATTTCTGACTTTTTAATTGATAATAAGCCTCTTATTCTTTTTTTTTTTTCTGTATTTTTTTATCTTATTTTAATCTGTATTAAAAAAACCAAACACGATAATGACGAAGAATGTGGAGAGGAAAACAGATCATAAACAGTATTACGCAGAATGAGACAGGCATTCATCTTTTGTCAACACTGCAGGCTAGAAAAAAGTCTTTTAGAAAAGTGGGACAGCTTTTTTGGGTCTGTACAACATGAGTCCATAATTAGGAGAGCAGGAGACACCATTATTAGCACACCCGAGCCGTGTAAACTAGACCAGCCTTGGTGCAATGTGAAATGATATGTTTAGCTCAGTGACATAAAGAGCTGGATTAATGAACTGAGGCTGTGTTTTGCCAGAGTATTGCTAGCTGATTTTCTGGCAAAATTCCAGCTTGGATAATTACACCGTCAACGTAAAAATGCCTCCTGCAGTTACAGCTGGTTCTGGTGTGTTCTTCATTTCCTGCCCTGTGTTGCTGTATACTCTTATATGCTACTATAGACAGTTGTTGCGATTCATCCCAGAGAGAGTTGCTTTCCATTGGTGGGTATGAAACCAATGTACTGTGTTATTAGCAAAATACTGTGGAATGAATGTGAATGCAAAGAATGCATAGCTTTAAGATGCTTGTTACTTTAGTAGTGTATGCAAATTATATTTGGATAGCTGTGCAAAACTGATGATCAACAGTATTGATTTACAAAGTTGAGTTCTGAAAAAACAACTAAAAGAAAGAAGATAGGTTTTTAATGTTTGTGGGTTTGGTTTTTTTTTTAATTTCCCACAATTTTTGAAAAAGAGTAAATATTTTATGCATAAAGCTCTTAGCTGTCTAAGTATGTGTGTGTATATATGTGTCCCATAATAATTCCGTAATAGGAATACTTTGACTTCATAGGTCTTAAAAAATTACAAAAATAGTGAAAATTAGCTTTAGTTCAAAACCATCTAAGCGAAATTACCCAATTGCTATGGCACTGCATAATTTGCTGTATGGTTATTTATTCCCATGTTGTCAGAGCTGTGTAAAAGATCTCCCAGAAGAGCGAAAGATGAGACCTGGGAAGTGCTGATGTTTGTTGTTCATGTCATCTAACATTAGATGTGAGGGAAAGATGACAGTCTTCTACATACTGAAATTTTAGGAGGAGTGAGATTTTGGTGTATTTTTTTGGTTACAGTAACCCTAAAAAACCCTGCAAAGCCTGAGAAATGCAGAAAAGCGAAGAAGAACTCACGGAAACAAGAAATAGAGTCTGGAGAGGGGAACAGAGGTGTATGTTCTCATAGCATAGGTGTCTAAATGCAACTGGTCTTTTATTGATCATTAGACAAGAAGAAAATTCCCTGTGGAGGAGACATTCAGCTTGTGATTTACACAAATATCTACGAAGTCCATTGTGCTCAGGTCTGATTAAACTTATTAAGAAACAGTCTGGAATGCTGAGGAAAGCAAGACAGAGAAATAGATTATATTTATGTAAAGTTTTTCTATCTATTAGATGACTTTGGCGATGTCTTATCTTGTAAGTAAGTATGTGCTAGTGACTGCCTGATTTTAATATAATTTTCCTAGAAGTTTTCTGGCAGTTAATAGCTAAAATGTCCATTAAGAGCATGATTTAGTCTAGCAGCTGGTTGTTGTGTTTTAAATTTTTTTTGCTTTTCAAGCAGGGTAGATACAACTTCACTCCATAATCTGAAATTTATACTTCAATAAAGGGACAGAAAATAGCTGATGATGTTTTTTTGTGTTTGAAGACAGTGTAAACTTGAGGTAGACTTAATTTTTTGTTTACACAGATTTATGCATATTGCATAAAAAGAATATGATGTGATCCATGTACTCCATGACTGTCAGTAAGCATGAAAGTATGTATCAATATTTGAGAAACAAAAATTACTTTAACTTTCTTGGTAACATTTTTCTCTGTGATGGAACGTACTAAAAAGTAGTATTTTTAATGCTTTGCTTTAATGCTTTTAACTGCCTAGTTTTTAAAACTTTTCAAATGAAGATTTTAAATTAAACCCTGTGAAAGGTCTTCTTCCTTACTGTTCCCTTCCGTGTTCAGTTACCTTGGGAGAAAAGCGGGGAATCTGCATATCTTAGGTGGTGGGAGCGAACTCCAAAACCATAGAGCATACACAAGATGCCAGTTGTTTTTACAGTAGTTTATAATGCTATTTAAGCTCATTTAAGCTCTTCTGATTTCAATGAGAACGGTATGACCTGGAGAGAGGCAGATTCTGTCTTGCTATTTGTAATGTCACATACACTGTCACTTACAACTGTCTCAGTTTTGTCATCCCAGAGACTGCTGAACCCTTAGCCAAATGCATGGCATTCTTTGAGTCTTAAAACAGCACCCCAGTTCAGCTGGCAATTTGTATTTTAGGAGAACTTTCCTGACTGTACAATTTTCTTTCAGTTAGACCTTGTGAGACCAACAGTTCCTTCCAGTCCTCGCAGTGCCATGCTATCCCAAGTCTTTAAGACTTGCTGCCTGGAGGTCTTGACTTTCCTGACTGAAGCAGAAAATCCCTGCTCGGATTTTGGCTTCCTTAAAACTTTTCCACTCTCTTTAGTTTTTTGTTTTCTGCCCTCTAATCCAATCTGCTTTCTTTTTTAACTGCATTGAAGAGAACTCTTAGCAGCCATCTCTGTTTCACAGAGTCTATGCTGCTCTGCTCTATACTTCTCTGTTTCCCTCTCCTTTTCTTTGCTACCTTCATGTGGTCATACATTTATTTTGTCTTCCTTGCAATTCAGGGCCAGGAATTTCCCCTATCTCCTGGTCTCTTCGGATCTCCCATTCTCTGTTAACCCTTCTTACTTCCGTCTCCTTCTCATACCCTAGTTCTGTATTCATGTAAGGTCCTCCTTATCTCTCACATTCAGTCATGGTTTTGTAATACAAAGTAGAAAAAATAATAAAATCAAATGTCTTTTTCTTGATCATTCCCCCCCTCCCCTTTACTTTACAAACTTAACATAACTTGTTTGTTGTCCTTGTTTTATCTACCAGTAGATTATACTCCTCTCTGAATCCCTCTCTGACCCTGGATACCTGCTTCACACTGTTCTGTTAGCCCATCCTCTGATTGTACTTATTTTTGTCCATTCTGTCCCTTCTTCCCCTAAATTTCCTTCCTTTCTCCCACTGAAAACATTCCTAGTAAGCCTTATTTACATTTAAGTCCAGGGTGTGAACAATTTGCATAGCATGTTAAATTGATGCCTTAGCTGTACTCACTTAGCAGAGTCATCTGCAACAGACTTCCCAGGAGCCCTGATTTACCCAATCTACACTCTCTGCTGTCCTGATTAAAAACAAACAAACAATCAAACCAAAGCCCCAAACAAACAAAAATAGAAGGAAGGAAAAGAAAAGGGGAAAAAAAAAGGTTTTGTACCCATTAATATCTAAAAGCTTTCCTGGAATAGTATGAGTTTAACATTTAAAGTTACATTTAAAATATCTAAAAAAACCCCTAAATACATTACACTTTGGTTCATTTGGTTAATAAGAATTCAACTAAAAGATGTAGGCTTGCTCTCTCTCTCTGCTACCTCTTCAGCATTTTTCCTAGTTAATAAAATATATGGAATTGGAATTACTTCATGAGGGTGCTTCTGTAGGAGCCATTAAAAGACTTGTCACAATGTAACTATCACTTGGTGTGGGAAAGGAGGAAATTCTTTTTCCGGAGAAAGCAAATGATGAAGTATTGTCTGATTTCTGCATTTGTTTTCAACTCTGAGTCTGAGTGACTGGATTCAAAATGAAGAGTTGATCTGCAATGGAAGATATTTAAAGGTATCTCTTGCTGTAACAACTAAGCAGTGATTACTTCAGGGCCTTTTTCTGAGTCTTTCTTGCTGATTGCTATTCCCAAAGTCTGAGTTGAATGAAAGAACTGTAGGATATTGGGTTTGGATCTGGCAAGTATGAAGGAGAAATAACAGATTCTTTAAAAGAATATATCTGATACTAATATTTTATCACTCAGAATTTGTCTACATAACCTGTTTTTCACCTGGGTTCAGGGCTAGAGAAATCTTTTTTAGAAAAGAAATGATCTGGTCTTTTCACTTAAACCTTTGTTCTCCCTAAATTTATTTATAATGCACATCATTGAAGTATATAAGAACTTACCTTTTTTTGCTCATAGAAGTTAGTGACCACTATTACTAGACAGAAGAAAATGTGCATGTGTGTATGGGAAGAAATTACTGAAAAGCAGTTATTTGAGACAATGGACTTTCTATCAATTTCTGAGAGATGAAGTGAGGCTTGTGGTCAGTCCTGCTTAATGGGAGAATGAGTCTTGGTCTGCACTTTGGAAGAACCTATATGTGTAAAAAAACAGGAAACTACAGGCAGGTCAACCTCACCTCCATCCCTGGAAAGATGATGGAACAGCTCATTCTGGGCATCATCTCCAAGCATCTGGAGGAAAAGAAGGTTATCAGAAGTAGTCAACATGGATTCACCAAGGGGAAGTCATGTCTGACTAATCTGATAGCCTTCTACAGTGGCATGACTGGATGATTGGATGAAGGGAGGGCAGTGGATGTTGTCTACCTTGACTTCAGCAAGGCTTTCGACACTGTCTCCCACATCATCCTCACAGACAAGCTTAGGAAGCGTGGGTTAGATGAATGGACAGTGGGGTGGATTGAAAACTGGCTGGCAGATAGAGCTCAGAGAGTTGTGGTTAGTGGCGTAGAGTCTGGTTGGAAGTCAATAACAAGTTCCCCAGAGGTCAGTACTGAGTCCAGTCCTGTTCAATATATTCATCAATGACCTGAATGAAGAGATAGAGTGTGCCATCAGCAAGTTTGCTGATGACACAAAATTGGGAGGGGTGGCTGACATGCCAGAAGGCTGTGCTGCCATTCAGTGTGACATGGACAGGCTGGAGAGTTAAGCAGAGAGGAACCTAATGAAATTCAACAAGGGCAAGTGTAGGGTACTGCATCTGGGGAGGAATAACCCCATGCATCAGTACAGGTTAAAGGCTGACCTCCTGGAGAGCAGCTCTGTGGAAAGGGACCTGGGAGTCCTAGTGGACAACAGGATGACCATGAGCCAGCAATATGCCCTGGCAGCCAAGAAGGCGAATAACGTCCTGGGGCGCATCAAGGAGAATGTGGCCAGCAGGTCGAGGGAGATTATCCTACCCCTCTACTCTGCCCTTGTGAGGCTGCATCTGGAGTATTGTGTCCAGTTCTGGGCTCCCCAGTTCAAGAAAGACTGGAAGCTACTGGAGAGTCCAGCAGAGGACTATGAAGATGATCAAGGGAATGGAGCACCTCTCTTACGAGGAAAGGCTGAGAGACCTGGGTCTGTTTAGTCTGAAGAAGAAAAGACTGAGAAGGGTTCTCATCAATGCTTAGAAATATCTGAAGGGTGGGTGTCAAGAGGATGGGTCCAGACTCTTTTCAGTGGTGCCCAGTGATAGAAGAGGTAACAGGCCCAAACTTGAACATAGGAAGTTCCATCTCAACATGAGAAAAAACTTCTTTACTTTGAGAGTGGTAGAGCACTGGAACAGGCTGCCCAGAGAGGCAGCCTGTTGTAGGTGAGCTCTGGCAGGGTGGTTGAACTAGATGATCTCCAGAGCTCCCTTCCAACCCTGGCCATTCTGTGATTCTGTAGTAGGCATATTCTTTATTTTGCCAATAGTATCTATGATGAGGTACTCTGCAACTTGCTTTTTTGCAGTCTTTTTGATGGCTCACGCCTCTCCAACAGGAATTTTTGAGTATGAAGACTTGAAGTCTTATATTTGGCAAGTCACTGATTCTGTGGCCTGAAAACTCTATCTTATTATTCAAAAATATTCATAATGTATTTTGAATTGCTTGTTACATTTGGAAGCGACTTCAATTGTTATTCATGTTTGCAGTGCTCATCCTAAGAAATATGGCATACTAAATGTCATTCTATGCAAATATACTAATGCTAGCTCTTTCAGACCCTTTTCAAATCCATTAATTATCTTTCAGCTCTCAGAGAATTTAGCTTCTGAAAGACATTAAAGTTCTTTTTCTAAAATGATTTAAAAACACTTCTGAGCAGACATTGTACAGAATCTCAAAGAGTTGTTATACAGATAAGCAGTGTCAGGGGTTCCCAAACCTAATAGTGAGGCTGCTGCACCTCCATCGCCCCAGTAGTGAGGCTGAGTGTATATTCCCAGTAGGCACATGCACACAAACACGCATATACAGCTCATGTATACATATATACACAGCTGACCACATACATCAGACACTCGGCACTCACTACACTATGATTCTATGAAACACTGGAACGGGTTGCTCAGAGAGGTAGTAGATGTCCCATCCGTGGAAACATTCAAGGTCAGGTTGGATGGGGCTCTCAGCAACCTGATGTAGTTGAAGATGTCCCTGCTCATTGCAGGGGTCTTAGACTAGATGACCTTTAAAGATCCCTTCCAACCCAAACTATTCTATAATTCTATGAAACAAACACAACAGCACCAAGTGTCTTATCCTCTTCTCCTCTCTGGCTAATTAGCATTGAAGGTCTGTTAGTGGGGAATGCCTATACTTGTATGTATAATGTAGATCCCTTCAGTAGCTGGGTTTAGCTTCTCAGTCCATGCCTCTATGTCTATGCCAGTCTATAGCTGGCCCCTGCATCCTAGTGTCCCCGGTTGTCCCACTCCCAAGCACACATACAGACACAAGCACACAGAAGCAAATGGCTTAGTCGACCTTCAGACACTGTGGTATCTCCAGCAGCTGGAAATCAGAAAATCTGGCCCAAGGCATGGCCATACAAATGCATTGACCAGCAATTTGTTTACATGCAACTAGTCCCTTTTATTCCCTTATCCCTCCCTTTTCCCATGCTTGTTCCTCCCCAAATAATCTCAGTCCTTCTTTTTCCCCACCTTCGGTTCCTCCCCTAAACATCCCATTACAAGTCTTGTGCGGTGCTAAAATGCTTTTCCCCTGCATCCCATAGTGAGTCCTGTATCCTCGAGCAGGAAGCTAAAAATAGAGAAAAATGAAAAGCACACAGGTGATTTTCTGTACACGTCCTTAATGGTTCAGGCAGTAGAGGAGGTCTTGAAGTGATGATGATACAGGTTCTTGTTAAAGCCAGCTGAGGACTGAGAGCCTGTACTTAATTCTCTGCACCATTTTCCAAAGATTCATTTCTGTTACAGCCTTGGCTGGATCTTTTCTCGTATTCATTTCACTTTTAAATATTTTTTTTAAAGCTCACATTAGTTTAAATTTATGAAAGCAACTTACATCTCCAAGAAATGTTTGTTATAAAGAGTGGTTGGTGTTTGATATATTGCCCAAATACGACAGTTTGAGACAGATTTTACAGAAGCAGAGTGATATATGTTTGAAAAATAATATAAATTAATGTATTAGGTGACATTTCTGTTTTCATACTGTACTTATTTATATTGTCTTTCTTTAAGATTTTATTACTATCGTGACTCTATTGCAGGGAATCAAATTGCTTTAGAATGTCAACCTCTGACAGTTGTCAAAAATTAAATTATACTCACAAATTGAAAGTTATAGAAATAGTGTTTCTTCCAGAAATATTTGACTTGAATTCCAAAGTCAGATCCTAAAATTACTACTTGGTTCTTTAGAAACAATATTTCCGTTAAGAAAACTTTTATTTGAGAAAAGATTGCAGAAATACAGCACAGTTTAAAAAAAAAAATCTATCAAGGGATTGTAAGTAGGGCATATTTTTTAGTAAATATTTTATTCCACCACCCATCACAGTGTAGGATTAGTATGCATGAAATTTCTGAATTTGGGTCAAATTTGGAAAATAGTTTAAGTAAGATTTAAAAAATAAAATAAAATAAAAAATAGGGTCTTACAAATTGGAAAAGGCACCATAGGCAGTTGTCTTGCCTGGTTCTGTCTTCCAGCAGTAATTCCAAAACTGGGTAGGCTTACTCAACAGTCAGTAATCCCTAGCAGTATTAAATGTATGGCCTTTTCAATTAAGTTTTGAGGTAACCATGAACAATGTTCTGCAAGAAGATTTTCCACTGTGCATGAAATCTGTATTTAAGACCTATCTGTGCGTAATTCAATACAGAGAATTGGATTGAAGTCTCTCACCCCTCAGAAGAACAGTGTTACTGTAAAGCTATAGAGCACCATGGGATGAGCATCTCAGCCTTTCCTTTTGAAGATGTTCTAATTTATGTGCTAGTGAAATATCATCTGGATCACAGCTGAGTGCTTAAAATCATGATTGATTCATTGGGCAGAAATTCTGAACTGAATTCCTCTTTGTGTAACCCAACATTAAAAAAAAAAAAAAGGAAAAGTTTGATTCACCCTTTGAACTGGAAAGTCAGTTATTTTAGTCTGTCAGATCAAAAGTATTTGGAAGGAGATTCATTTTAGCTTGGCAATGGAGTGATCTCAGATGACTGTTTGTAGGTGCCCTCTAAAACTAAAACTTCCATCACCAGTGATGGAATTTTTTAACAGAGCAAAGGGAGCAAAGGTAATGTGAGTTTCTTCAGCTGTGTAATGTAGTGATGGATGGGGTTAGGGAAACCAGGTGGGAGGCTGATCTGGAGTGGTGCAGAGACATTGTCTTGGAGGTGTAAATTGGTAAATAGTCCATCCAACGGAGAAAGTCAAGGAGATGAGCTTGAAATTTGGTCATTGCTTTATGCTTGAGCCACATTGTTTCTCATGAAGAGCTGGTGGACAATATGGGGAGGTGTTACAAAGCCAACCTTCACCCAAAGGGAAAGACAGGTTTCCTTCTGCACCGCCAGTGTTATCCTGGCCTATTGTCCCCACCTCTCCAGTCCTTCTCCCCTCGCTGTGCTGTATGATGAAAACAGCATTTACAGTCTTTCAAAAACTGTAACTGGAAAATTTCAAGAGTGATTTTGTAAGGATTACACAGAAAAAAGTTACTAACAAATTTATACAAAAATATTCATTCTGTTGAGTAAGTGTTGTAAATGAGGTGGTGAAATATATTTTCAATTTAAAAAAACAAGGTTGTTGTTGTTCAGAATGTAATTGTAAATACTGCTGTAATTCACCTAAAAAGTGGAAACTTTGGGTTCTGATCTGTGTTACCGGGATTATTTCTGCTACTTTTACTCAGTCACATTTAATGAGAAAGATATAAGCAGTCCTTGGAGCAATAGACTTTATCTGAGAGTCTTCATTGCATCCTCCTCAGTCCTCCTCCTTGCCTAAAGTATGTTTCCTTCTGTGTTCTTTATTTTTGACTGCATTTTCCATGGCAGTCATCCAACTTTAAAAGCAATTGCGAAGAAGCTTCATTCTCCCGTACAGATTAGACTTTAATTTTGGATGTGGTTTCAGAAAGTGGTAGTCAATGACAGAAGTAATAAAAATGACAGCATAAAAATTTGAAATACGCTACCTAATGTTTGAATCCTAAAAGGTGTTTAGTAAATGTATAAAAGACATTAATTTATTTTCTTTCCATTTACCATTTTGAACACGTCTTTGTCTGAAGTACCTTTTTCACATATTACAAAAAACAGTATTCTAAGTAAAACTTTACAGAGTGAGGGAATATAAAACGTTGTAATCAAATAACACATTGCTTTCCTCTGAGAAGTGTCAGATTATGGTATTCTGGTCACCAGCTGTCTTGTTTTCTTTCAGTTTGAGTACCTTTATCAGAGGGACAAATACTTTTTAAACTTTAGGTCTGCAAGATCTTATGGCTGCTGTTTCTATATGAAAACTGGAAAAGGAGTCCGCTCTGTAGTGTCAACAGAATTTAGAATTATTTTAATAACTACTAAAAATAAAAGTCTAGACTCTCCACTGGTTTTGATATGTGATGTTTGCAAATCTCATTCATCCATAATTGTTCCAAATTTGACTTTCAGAGCTGTGCTTGGCTTTTATGTGTGTTTGTTTTAATTGCAGATAATTTAGTTTATATCCTCTGTTTATATTATTATGTGATTTCTACAGTATTTGATGAAACATATGTTGTTTTTCTTCACAAAAATGTATCAAACCTATTTTCCTTTCACCTGTTTCTTCTCAACCTTATTGTTTTAAATTGCTCTTAATTTTATTACTTTGATGATGATGTTACTTTATGTCTAACATGCTAGTTATGATTGTCCACAAATATATGCCTGAATTAAGCCTTTGTTCAGTTAATCTTAATATATTTCCCACGGGCTGAAGCAGTTTCCATTTTCACCTCTCTTTTGTCTTGTATTGTGCTCCTTCCCTGTTGCTTCTACATGCAAGAACTTTTTGTGTAGAAAAGCCCTCTTTCTGAGTTTATATTGCTAATAGAAAAAAATATTCCTATGTAGGATTTCTATTTGCTGTTTATTATTAAAATTTCTCCTCTTTAAGCTAAAATGGCTTTAAGAATTTGAACATAAAAGCCTGTTTTAAGAAATTCTTGAGTGATAAGGGTAGCTTATAATCATACGCTGTTGAGCTATGCCAATATTTTGTAATTAATCTACAGTATGTGCTTTTCAAGGGAGTCATTCAGTTCATTTAACAGATGGGGAAGCTGCCCTCTACAGGTATCAGCGCAAAGCTGGTTAAAGTGCTGGCAGCGCCCCAGCAAGCGTAACTGCAGCTCAAGTTGTCATTTCTCAGTGGTAGTATGCAGCTGCCCCGGTGATTGTACTTCCTTCTGAAGAAACTGCCTTACTGACTTGCCTGTGCAAGAATAGAAACATGTATTAAAAATCTTTATGATATTGCAGGAAAAGCTTTTCTACTGCTGTGTTCTGGGATGCGGAGCATCTCTATGATGACAGGTAGCTGACATAACAAAAATTGTTTGAGCATTAGGACTGTCCTTTATAGATAACTGGGCATGGCAGAAATTATGTTGAATTTACACTATAACACTGAAACAAAAGAAAATAGGTATAAATTCCTCATTAATACTATATGCTGGGAAATTAAAAGAAAGTTTCGGTCAGAAGAACGAGGTTTTGAAATAACCCAGACATAGCAATAACAGAGGCAGAAGGTGGTGAGGGAGTTGTAGAATAAATCCGTCTGTTTATTATGAATACTGAAAGACTGTATACTGTGACTGCAGGTGGAGGCAAATAGCTAGACATGATGATCTAGGAATCATTCCAGTCCTGTGTTCCTGCATACATCATGATCTGGTTGAATGTAAGGATCGTACATGGTACTTACAAAGTCTTTTTGTCCCATTTTTAATTCTATCCAAAGGATACCTTGAGGGTGCATGGTACAACAAACTTTTTATTTTCTTTGTTCATTTGTCTTTATTTCCACTTTCATATCCCGTTTCACTTTTTTGTTTGCCTCTGCACTTTGCTATGATTTTCCTGGCTAATCCAATCTCCTCTTTCTGCCTTAGCCTCAGTGAAAACTAAAAATGTGCGATTTGTTTTGGGGGTTGGATTTTTGAGTGGTGTTTTTGGGGCTGTTTTTTTGCAATTCAGTGTGATGTGGTAATACTCAATTCGCTCTGAATATGCTAGTTTAAATGAGCAGAGATGCTCTAGCTAGGCTAGCATAGAAATCTATATGGACTAATACACCTGCTGACAAGTGTATTGAATAGACGTAGATGATGACCATTCCTGATAGTTAAGCACAGTTTTTACACCTCTTATGTTTCTTAATATGCCTCCACAGTGACAGCTATACATGTAGCTGTCAGTAATATTTGGGGTTTTTTTCTGTTCTCATTAAAAATCTACCAATAATCATGTATTCTTTATGAACCTTTTATTATACAAAGCATACTGATCTGCCTTTCTATGTGTTGGTGGTGGTTCCTAGATTGGCTTTGTGTTTCGATACCTGCACCAGAGTGTAATTGCACAGTATGAAGTTCAAATATCTCCGCATCTCCCTGCACAGAGGGTCTTGCACTTTTGAAACATTCTTCATGCATCGTTTGTAGTTATATAAGGGGCTGTGTTATAATAACACACCTGCATGGCATATGAATTCCAGTTGAAACTGGCAATTAAGTGTGAGGGTATTGAAATGTTTCCAAGTCAAGTTTAGATGAAAGATCGTTACAGTCTGTAAAAATTAATTTTTTAATGTAATTCCCCATTTTGGAAAGATAGGCTTAGTTTTCATGTAGATTGATGCTTTGGGCATGATTTCAGAAATTCTTCACAAGTTCTTTTATGGTGTAAAAATAACTGGATTAGATCTCAAATATAGGTTACTGTAAATAATGTGTGCAGATTATGTGAACAGATAGTTGAAATGAAGTAACTTAATTCTTTAAAAGCGCTATTGTACCTTCTATCTCCTGCTTTATGTAAACCTGCAAGTGCTCTCCTTTGTATTCTTTGTTGTCTTCTTTCTCTTATCTTTTCTTATCGTAAGACTATACCATAGACTTTCCCTGTGCTGGTGACCCTCCTTGGTCTGCTTTTCTCCTTTCTCATGCTATCTCATACTGGAGTGCCTTTTCCAATTTTTGTATTTAATTTTTTCCTGTTCTTTTTCTGTCTTGACCACAAAACCCTAAATTGTCCAACATTAACATGCCAGGGTGATGCGGAAAGGCTTTTATACTTTAAGCAGTATTTGTTTCCCACATTTTTAATAATGATGCTAAGAATATGCTATAATCCTCTATGGTTTTCATAATCCACCCATTTCCTTTGTCTTGGGCTCATCAGAAAACGGGTGATCGGCAGACAGTGATACCTCTTCACATATTAATCCCCAGGCTACGATGTGCTTGGAAATGTGCTTTGTTCAGAGCCAGATGGTTCCTGCTTCTCTTACTGCTTCTGTCAAGTCATTCCCAAGTAGGATCTAAGTATAAGCAAAAAAAACCACTTAAACATCTATTGAACTGATCAATCAACTAGACTGATCAATCTCACCTCAGTCCTACCCACCTCCTCACAGTGCTTCCCATGAGGTGACATTAGTAACTTGCTGCTTCTTCTGTTCTCAGAGCACATTGGTAATTTTTGGTAGATTTTGTTAAGAAAACGTGGCTTGCTGGAAAATATGAACCCTTTGAAACTGAAGCTTATCTCAAAAAATATCAGTTTCAACTAAACTTTTCATTGGGCAATTTTTTTTATGTGATAATAGAGAATGATGGAGCTGATTCTAATTATGATTTTGAACTTAGTTCACAGTGCCTAGGGCATAGATATAATCTACCAACTAACTTGCTTGGCTATACAGTATTTGTAAGCCTCTTCAAGCCCCAGAATGAAAGTAATATGCAGAATGATGGAATCTGTCTGCCTAATGGAGAATGCCACAGTAGTTTTCTTACAGCGCTTCCTTTTCTATGCCTGTTAGAAAGCGCTGTGCACTTTTCAAATATTGTTCCTTTCTATACCTGGTATGTTTCACTCACGTTTATTAACCACAGTTCTCTTTACAATTCATAAATTGTTATGCAGAAACCCATTAAATGATTAAATTCGAGACTTTAATTGCTGGGACTCAGAGAAAAAGATTTTTTTTCTGTCAGTTACATTCATTTTAGTCATTTTTAACAATAATGGTTTTAATAGATCTACTATGCACAGTTCACCCAAAAGATCACAACTTTTTCTAGCAATTGTGGCTGTAGTTATTTGAACAGTTTTGTCTTGTTTATGTGATGAAATATTCTACTTATTTTGAACATGCTTCTTGTCTCACTTCTGCAGCTATCTAGTACAGAAGGAATCACTTCTTTTTTTTAATCAGAAATCTCAATTTTTTAGAATAAACATAGAAGTTGTGGAAAAACTACTAGCTCAAGAAAGAAACAATGGGCTTCCTGCACTGCTGAATCACACACTCCAGTATCTTGCTGCGTGGTAGAAATCTGTTCTGCTTCATACTGGTTATTGGAAGACAGTCCTGCCACTTTCAGTATCTACTGAACTACCCAAACAATCACACCCAGGTTTCCTTGGAAAAGATATTTGGTTCCCTCTCAGCTGGAGTGTGAGAGCAAACTAGCTTGTGTAGAGCCTCAGACAATCAGGTTTATCAGGCCACTGGAACAAAGCAAGGAGAGAGCCAATTTTTCAACACAGATGCTACTTTGAAATAAAAGGGAACATCTTCCTCATCTTTTGTAGAACCTTAAGGTTCAGCTGCATGCCTTTTGCCAGGATACAAATAAGGCCACATTTTAATTTAGTTGAGTTTGAATTTTTAAATTTGCTTCTGTGTTTATTGATATCTTAAGAGGTCCAGTGTGTTTTCATGTTCCCTAGCACCAACTACAATGTTGAACATCTAAAACATTCATGTTGATGTTCATGCGCTCCCCAGTTCAGTGAAGCCTAATCAGTTGTTTAGTTGATCCGTGAAGGATGTTGAACTGTGGAGTAGCTGAGCGCTGCAGACAAAGAGGGATTAGAAATGGTAATATATTCTCACATCCAAAACAATTTACTTTTGAATTGAAATTTAATTAATGTTTTATTGTATTTAAGTGTATCAGTGATGTTTCAAATGCAGTATTAATCTATTAATTAGAAAAGTTCTTTCTAAAATGTAACATCTGTGCAATAATTGTTTTAGATTGTCATAGATATGTGGCTAAATATCTTAAAGTTCTGTATCTTGGTATTTTACTGTGCCTTAGGAAAGAAGTGGTTGGTTTAATTAAAATTATACATTTTAATGGTCTATGAAGTAAAGGAGATGGTGTGCTATTTGATCTAAATGCAAATATTGAATCTGAAATACATACTAGCTTTATGGATATCCATTGTGCTTTAAAATACATAGTGATTCATCTTCCATCACTTTATCAAAATGTCAAACGTAAAGTGAGTCAAATTTAAGCGAACTAGATTGTCTGTATAATCAGTTCCAGAGAGACGCAGCTTTTGTAGCTGAGATGTAATGGGAAAAGATCTGGCTAGATCATATATGGCCTTTTCTGGCCTTGAAATCTGTTAATATGATGAGAACAGTGGTCATTCTTCCACAGACAAAATCCCAACTGCAAGTGAAAGGGGAAATGAGTTTAGGGGACATAGTAGTAAAGATTTAGAAGAAAAGTATTAGGGAAGGGGAGATGAAGATTTAACAACCATTCATGTGAAGCTTTGGGAATTCTGAATTTTTAATGCATATTTGTATTTAGTAAGTATATGCCATTCTTCAGTATGAAAATAATCTATGAATTACTTCCAAATTTTAACAAATGATTATAAAATGTCAAACAGAGATTACTACCGAAATTAATTATTTTCAGTTATGGAGAATGGATTTTGAAGTACTGTAAAGAAAATATGATAGTTATGGGGTAAAAAATCAATATGATTACTAAGGTAGGAGGAATATAGACAGTGAGAAACCAACCATCAAAGACCATGTTTAGTTCATTATTCCTAAATCAGAAACTTGACAGTTGGCAAGTATACTGTAATGGACAGTAATTGGTCCTACTGGTGAGTTTCTAGACAGGTCCAAAGGGGATAAAATAGCAGATCTTTGCATCCTGAAGGGTTTGCTTTTGTTTATTTTCATAACAAGACAGCATCCATGAGGAAAAGATTAAAAACCTTCTTACATTACTTAAATATACCCTATTAGCAATTATGGGTTATTCAAATCTATCATATTATCATTTAGGATCATAAACACTGTTCTATATGGAATCTGCAGCTCAGTTTGGGTCTATACGTTATTTTAATTTAGAATACCTTCATAACTATGCTTTTGCTCTAATTACAAGGAGAGCACCCTAAAATACTTCAATTAGGTCATGGGTCAGTTGTCACGTCTTTTTAATCTTGGACATGTAGAACAAAAGACAAGATCTAAAAGAGATGGATTAATTAGACCATAGCTTTATTAATTTCTTCCATTTGAGAACTGCTCAGGAATGTTACATACACTCAAGCTGTCATTGTTTCCTTAATTATTTCCAGGTGGAGTACTTGGACTACTGTCAGCATCACCTACTGATCATAGCTGTTCTCTAGATTGCTGCTTTGTGCCCACTGTCTTCTATCTCTTAATGAACACTTCAAGGCTTTGGAAAAATGGTATTTCCTCAGTATATTAACCATTAAGAGCTTCCTTTCTTCATAGGTAGATGCCTACTTTTAGCTCTGCTTATGGTTCTAAAAGTTCTAGTAGCTCAACACAGCATGTTTATGCACCCCTACGAAAAAAATATGCCAGTAATCAACACTGGTACCTCTCAGTCATCCATATACTCGTTTTTCCTGTATGCCACCGCCAGCAACTTGCATTAGGCTAAAATAGGAATTGCTTTTTTGAAGACATGGATCAGATCTCTTCTTTACCCATGATAAGTCCAATCAATGATTTCCATAGCAAATGGTGTATAAAAATTGACAGCTTTTCATGTGTGTAAATGAAATGCATCTATCTCTACAGGGTTTTTTTTGGTAAACTACTTGAAATCAAAATCATTGTTTGTTACTTAAATACTATACATTTTACAAGTATTTTTCAATGTGTTTTCAACCCATTGTGTTGCCTTTGGTATTTTGCCTGATGTAAGAGAAGACAGTTTCGTTTGATGAGCAAGCAGAAAGTTGGTAATTTTTTTTGTCTGGTTAGGTTTTTGCCAGCTTATTGAAAACCAGTTTACCATAGTGGGAAATGCCTGCCAGACTTGGCACAGGAAAGGCAGCAGGAGTGTGTATGTGTGTGTTAAGCAAAGGAGACACAATTATTGCCGCGCCAACTTAGTCATGTATCTTAAGAAAATTGGTTGAAGCAAGTAACTTCTTTTAAACAGAATTTCTGTTCTGTATCCATAAAACAAAGTGATTGTGCCTTTGTTTTTCAAGGTACTGCAAATTACATATTAGTCCTAAAGAAGCCATGATCAAAATATTTGTTTTGCTTTTATGACTGCTGTTAAACATTACGTGATTGCATCTGAAGACAAGAGCTGATAAGATCTGGAGAGTAGATCATCTTGACTTCCAGTGTTAAGAAATTGTACTGTTTGGGTCTTGTTCCAGCACTGTCACGGTACTAGCTGTCGTGCATGCTCCTGAAGTTTTTTGATATCTGGAGGAAGGAGAGATTTCACTGAATCACAGAGGCTGGGAGGGACCTCTAAAGATGGTCTGGTTCAATGCCCCTACTTAAAGCAGGGTGTCCAGTCAGGTGAACTGGGGCAGCTCCATTGGAGCTCATGGGCTCATCTACAGAGTATTGTCATGGAAGATTTTTAGCTTCACTTTTGGAGAAAATGTTTCTTTACTGTGCTGAGGTTATTAGATTCAAAGTAAGGGTGATTCAGAACAGTTGTTGTAGCTTCCTGGGGTAATAAGAGCTTTTTAAGACTCGTGTTGCAGAGAAAGCTCTTTTTTCCAGTGTTTCTCTAAGAAATGGCCCTCTTTATTTTGAGGCACTTTCCTCAGGTTTACAGCACTGCTTTCCATTTAATGTTTTGAACAGGTCAAGACAGTTGTGGCTGCCCTGGAAAGTGGTTGAGTCACCATACCTGGAAATATTTAAAGCACATGTAGATGTGGTGCTTAGGGACACTGTTTAGAGGTGGATGTGACAGTGTTAGGTTAACGGTTGGACTCGATGATCGTAACGATCTTTTCCAACCTAAATGATTCTACAATTCTATGACTTAGACGTGTCCAGGCTATTTAAATGTCCCCTAACCAAGGGTAAGCCAGCCTGCCTTCCCTCCCACTGCTCTCAGCAGCCTGGGTTTCCAAAAGACAAGTCTTATCAATAAAGGCTGGTTATTTAGCCTGGTTATTATTTTTGTAAATATTAGTAATGTCTTACTCCACTTATCTCGGCCACACTGATATTTTTAAACAGGTGTTTATCAGAGTATTTATTTGTAAATTAAATCCTATGAAAGCCCACATTTATGAAAATAGCATGGTTGCTTTTGTCAGTTACACTTGCAGGTTGTTTAGTTTTGAAAAAAAAAATCATGTCATCATCCTTTAATTTCTCTGGTACACACGCATATATATATATATATATTTTTGTGTGTGTATCTGTTTAAGAAAATCATGGGATACTTACACATTTCTGTTGTTAATTAAAACTTTCCCTAGATGCTGGTATAATACAAATATTTTATTTTCAATGAAAAATAGGAAGCAATCAACCTAATAGTTTCTGGAAATATATTCAGAAAATATAAAATTTCCAAATGGATGTGTGTGTATATATATAGTTTTTGAATATGTGTATGTATGGATATGTATGTAAAATTATAGGAAAAAATGTATAGACTTGTTGACTTCATCTGTTTTTCTGCTTTTTTTTTCCCCCCTTAAGCTGATTTTCACTTTTGGTATGTACTAATCACTTACCTTTCCACTTGTTTTGGCATTATTCCATTTTAAGACTATAATGATGGGAAGTAGAAATTTGAATAGGTGTTGTGGTTTAACCCCAGCCGGCAACTAAGCACCATACTGCCACTCGCTCACTGCCCCCTCGGTGGGACAGGGAGAGAATAAGAAGAATAAAAGTGAGAAAACTCATGGGTCGACATAAAGACAGTTTAATAAGTAAAGCAATAGCCACACAAGCGAAGCAAAACAAGGAATTCATTCCCTGCTTCCCATCAGCAGGCAGGGGTTCAGCCATCTCCAGGAAAGCAGGGCTCCATTCACATATAACAGTTATTTGGGAAGACAAAACGCCATAACTCTGAATTCCCAGGTCTCTCAGGCTTTTTTCGTAAGAGAGATGCTCCAGTCCCTTCATCATCTTCGTGGCCCTACGTCGGACTCTTTCCAGTCTGTCCATATCTTTCTGTACTGGGGAGCCCAGAACTGGAAACAGTGCTCCAGGTGTGGCCTCACCAGCACTGAGTAGAGAGAAAGGATCACCTCCCTCAACCTGCTGACAACACTGCAAAGGCGGCCAATGGTATCCTGGGCTGCATTAGGCAAAAAGATAAGAATGCTAAAAGAAGTAAAAACCTTTCACCCCCATCCAAAATGGATCTAGGTGCATGAAATATTGTCCATCTATAAGTCCTAACTTCACACAAGCATCAGTTCTACCAGTAATCATAAGAATTCAGGAATTAAGCTGGATTTCAGTGTTGAGGGTTTTTTTGACAGGGGTGGACGGGGAGGTTTCGTTTTTGGTTTTTTTTTTTTGTTTGGGTTTTTTGTTTTGTTTTCTTTTCTTCTTATGATGAAAGTTTCTTAATGTGGCTCATAGGGACTTTCTCTATTGAATGTCCTAGGTTTTTTAAATCACTTTCTAACCCAACTAAGATTGCTCATTTGCAAAATCTAAATCAAAGGCACACTTTTTTCTCAATGTGAGGTGCCCAAGAATTTAGTATGTGGATCTTAGCAAGAAAATGGCTGACACTATTTGTCTAACGATAAAGGTATATGAATGCTGCAAGGTATCAGATGAAATATTTCTCGTAGCTGTGAGTGATATCACCTAGGAAAATGCAGATCTTATCACATGTATTCCAGAAACATAATTGTTTCATAGGGCTGCTGAAATGATTATGGGAATAGATATTCTATGCAATAAGAGGAGACTGAAGTACTGCCTTTAATCTGTCACGGCTCATCGCAAAAATGCATGAAGCGAAAAAGGGACAAAAGGAAACACAGTGGAAGAAGAATTAAGTACTTAAATTGAAAAGGCGGCGGGGCATGAGAAGAAATGGATATAAATTATCTACAAATACAGTCAGTATGGAATTAAAGTGTCTCTAATGAAAAAAACCTGTCAGATTCTGGAGTTCATTTTGGAATGAGTTTCCTACTTCCAGTAGGATTAATTGGGGTTAAATGTCTGAGCTGTTTCTAAGATGGAAGCTTGATAAGTTTGTGAGTCTAGTTATTATCATATTAAGATTATTATTAATTATATTATGACATGACTGTCTGCAGTGGCAAGGAAGCAGACCTGATGACTCAAGATGTCTGTGTTTCTTGCATTGACCCGATTTTCACTGAAAGTAATTAATATAGATTACAGAATAACTTTAAATGAATTTGGAAAGAAATGGGTAACTGAAAGTAATGTTGGCTTTTTCCAGATAAAAAGGTTTCTCTGAAAAATAATTTGACTAGCTGTAGCTCCAACAATACCTTTGGCCTAAGAGTGGTTTGATACCATTGCTGTACAAGGATAAAAATATGTTAATTGGCACTGAGATAGACAATCCTTCCTCCCCAATAATGGCTGGCTCTAGGTTATTAGATTTTAAATTGTGAACTACTAGTTCTTTATAAGGTTTAAACACCCTGCTATTAACTTTTATACTAATACTTTTTTTTTATTTGCTTATTTGTTTATGTTGATTTAATGCTTTATACTTAGTTATTTTGGAGAAGATTTATTTCACCTAACTGTAGCTTTCTAACATAAAATAATTAATCCAAACTTTTTAAACTGTTGTTTTGATCCTCCATGTATTTTCCCCCTGTCCTCCAGATTTGATTTTCAAATATATTTGCTAGTTGTATCTCCTTGGATAGTCGAGCCTAAGAAGATAATTTTCCTGCTTGCTTTCCTGGTGCCACTGGCCAATTACCAATTATTATTTCCTTATTTCAAAGTTCAATATTAATATTTATCTGAAGCTACAGACTGGTAATTTTGCAGAAAACTTTAAAGTCTCTTCAGTACCAAAATGGAAGTTACAACATTTGTTAGCCTTTGATTCCAAAATCCAAAGCTTGCTTTGGCTGCCATTTCATCTTGGATATACTTAAAGTTCAAGTACTTTCACATGCAAACTTTTATTGACGGATGCTCAGAATGACTTCCATCTCATCCGAATCTAACTTAGAGCTTAAATATCAGAAAGCCTTGCTGGACTTTTCATACCATTGTATGTATCCCCTTGGGTTACGTCAGCTAGATCTGCTCTAAGAGTGCATGCATATTGGATCAAACTTTCTACAAGAAGCTGTGATAGTTGGTTTCCTTTAATAAATTACTGAAGTGAAGATGATGCCTTCCCAGTTGTTACACTGATTAGATGAATCCAGTCATCCACGTTTTGGATCAAATTCCTAGGTTAGGAAATTAAACTCTAACCCTTGCCCACATGCTAGACTCTAAGCTATTCTGTGGTCGCTCTTAGCCCCTCCTTTTACAGGGAATATTTTGAGTCCTTGACCCAAAAATAATAATAAAAAAAAAAAGATTTGTGGGAATTTCGTTCCCAATTTTTAGCACACAGCCAAGAGTTGTTGATAAATTTTTCCAATAACTGTTTGATTTAAAGTATGTGTCGGAAAAATCTTCGTGGCCTTCAAGTTCCTTGCTCCTAATTTCAGTGATTTTTGGTGCATGGGTAAAATTCATGGGAATGTAGGTACAAACAACTGTGGTCCTCCTCCACAGAAACCTTGTTTCTCTGCGGAGACCAGGTACCTAGAACTTTGACTCTGCGATGCTGTGCAATATGACAGTTAACCATGTTTGGAAATTTGTTTTGTTGTCTCTTTATCTGACAATGATTGTTTGTTCCTTGACTCTTAAGAAGTCTTTTGAGAGTTTTGGCAACCTTATGGAAATCTAAGAAAAGTATTCAGCCTTAGAACTGAGGCATTCAAATTCCTTCTACTGAAATTGTATATTATCAGCTTACCATCCAAGATACACTGCACACAAATTATAATAAGAACACACAGTCCTAATGGTAATATAACAAGGAAAAGAGTTCTGATGGGAATTATTCACTGTGGCTGTCTTAAGTGTCTTCTCCACTATTTGCATTGTCTTATGGGAAGTTATGCCATCTCGGATTTTTTTTGGATGTTGTTATAATGGTCTTAAAAGCAATATAAATATGCTTTGATTTCACATTAAAAGTACTTTCTTTCTGAGTTTCTACACCAGAGACAAACAGGATTTTTTATTTTTTTTTTTAAATAATAGCAAAGTTTTGGTTAATATAAATTCTCTTTCAAAATGGTGTTTGCTCCTCTTTCAGCCTGATTTCCTAGGGAAATGAAGCTTGCGTAATTACTGATCTGTTGGTAAATCCTAATATATTTAAACTGTTGTCCAAAAAATATGCAAAAATATATAAACATAATTAAAAAAAGTTTTAAAAAATCAGCAACTGGGGAGAGAAGAAAACGCAACAAAAACTCAGACTTTTGTTCACACCAAGAGCAAGGCGGGTGCAGTTCAGCCTTGTCTTTGCCCCTGGCTGGCTGGTGGGGCAACGCACGTGTAGAGTCCTGACAAGGCAGAGCACACGCTGTTTCTGCCAGATTGGAAGCGTCATCGAGAAAATAGGATGGAGAGGGTTTTCAGGCAGTATAGCAGCAAGATAGGTGAAAATTAATATACACTTTCTAATTCAGCTGCACAGAGATAGAATTGTGGTTTGAAAAGAAGGTCATAACAAGCAAACAAATATAGAAACTGCTGAAAGTTTATGAGGCATTTCAAGAATGATGAATTTTTAAAAAAGCAAATTGCATACCGAGCTTTCTTTCAGCAAAGCGTAACAGTATAAAGAAATGTAAGTCAGTAGATCATCTTAAAAATCAGTTTTTGCTTGGCATAACCACAACATAATTCCAGGTAATATATCCATGGGATCGTATTCCATGGCTGGGCTGGCTTGTTTTAAATGTTTTTCACAAGCCTACACAGCAGAACGCAACACATTTTGGAGGTATCCAAGCTGCTCTGAAGTAAAGTAAAGTAAAGCTGCATAACAGCAGGGCAGCCCTACGCAGCTACACTAGCCTGGAACTTGAGTCATCAGCGTGGCACAGTCTAAGCTAATTAGAACTGGCTCTGAGTGAGACTCATCAGCTGGTACGTGACAGGGTGCAGATACAGCTAAGTTGCTTCTGACTGCAGAGACAGCGAGCACCTAGGATTTGGGTTTAGAGGTTTCTGTCTTGGGTTGTTTTCCACAGCCTATTGAAGTTCTTCAAAATACACAAGTTTTTTTCTCATAGATTGGATTAATAGTATCATCTCTAAATTTCTATTTTTTATTGCATAATTTTTCTCCTTTGTTGAATGAAGAAGGAAGATGATGCATTTTCACTTCACTACTTTTCAGCTGACACTGTTAAAAAGTCAGGTGGTGTAATCACCCATTTCCTGAAAGAATGAAGTGATGCATGTTTTCCCTGTTGCCTAGAATAACATTCTTTTAGTTCATAGTAATTTTTAAGATTGCGGCTCTCTATTGAGATATTGCTCTCTACAGCTACCTGAAAGGAGGTTGTAGTGAGGCAGGGGTCAGCCTCTTCTCCAAGTAACAAGCAATAGGACAAGAGGAAATGGCACCAGGGGAGGTTTAGACTGGGTACTAGGAGAAACTTCTTCACAGAAGGGGTTGTCAAGCATTGGAACAGGCTGCCCAGGGAAGTGGTTGAGTTGCTGTCCCTGGAGGTATTTAAAAGATGTGTAGATGTGGTGCTGAGGGACATGGTTTAGTGATGGTTTTGGCAGTGTCAAGTTAATGGTTGGACTTGATGATCTTAAGAGTCTTTTTCCAACCTAAGTGATTCTATGACTCTATGATTGGGAAAAAAAAAAAAAAAAGTCTTTAATAGGAGTGATAGCTCTTCTAGGTGGAGGAGAGCAGAGTAAGTATCTGAGCAAGAAGGAGCAGGAGTGAAGGAGAAGGATGCAGTTTGAAGCCTGATTTGTAGAGAGAGGCAATTGGGGTGCTCTGTCCCATTCTCCCTACCAGTGCAGGTGAGTTCTGTATTTCTGTAACACATACTGTTGTTTTTCTTACATTGTGTTCGTTGCACTCAGCAGCCTATTTTGGCGTTTTGGTTTTCTTTTTAGTTGTTACAGGTGACTGCTCTAGAAGAACAGTTTGGGAATAAAGAAAAAAAGGTGGAGAGTATTGAGGGAGTTGCTGCACCCATTTCAAAAAAAAAAAATCAAAACATTTCTCCTGAGCAATTCAATATTCAGTAGCTAAGCCATTAATTTTTTCCTAACAGCTATTGGCTTATCGAATTGTTTAAACTTTCTGGAAAAAAGTACAAGTGTAAAACTTATCTTTAATTACCTTTTTTTTTTTTTTTCCCCAATTCTAGGAGAAACAATGAGAATTGCCTCTTCAGAGTTTGCTGACGATCCGTGCTCCTCAGTGAAACGGGGCACCATGGTGCGGGCTGCTCGTGCCTTGCTCTCTGCTGTCACCCGCTTACTCATCCTGGCTGATATGGCTGATGTCATGAGGCTTCTGTCACATCTGAAAATTGTATGCATTTTTAACATTATGTATTCTTTTTGCATGTTTTGTGGAAAAAAAACAGTCATGGATGTCACTTCAGGTTTCTTACTCCTTTTCACTGTTTTTTCTTAAAGTGGTGAACAAGAAGTAGGAGAAAAGACATTTCTACATTAGTCTTATTCATTTTCTAATTTTGCATAAATTAATTTTCAGAGACTTAAAGTAAAAATTATCAGATATCTTCAGTGCCTGAACCAGTACTGCTGTTCAGCAGCTCTCTGAACTGAACAGGCGCGTTTACTTAACTCACCGTGCCCGTTAGCCGGGTGGTTGACTTAACTCAGTATTGCCATCTTGTGGCAGAGCTTAGGTACTACAGTTGTTCTACTATTTGCACAACTCCTGGATGTATCAGCAGACTGAATCTTTAATTCGGAGGAAGACAATAGTACAAGTGTCTAATCAGTCATCAAAGAGGAAAAATAGAATAAAGAGGAATTAAATGTTGCCAGATAGTTTGGTATGGATTTGTATTCACATTTGGCTGCCACCATTCGTGTTTTGATACAGGAATATTAAAAGACTTTGCAGTTGAAACTGGGAAATGTTTTGTTTTCGTTTTGGGGTTGCTTTTTTTTGCTACTTATTGGACTATCTCATTTTTATTGCATAAACAAAAACCTCTGAAACAAAACAAATTTTTGCAGAAACTCATATACAGAATATTTAAAGCCTGCAGTGTGCATGTGTGAGTTTAGCAGAGGAGATGGAGAGTTACTTCTTTCTAAGAATAGTCCAAAAAGTATTTTTTTTTTAATTTGTCTTTTTAACAGTGTAATTGTACAATGATATTATGTTCTGGAAAAACAATTAGAACTCTTCAACGTGCAAACTCTGAAGATAAGCTAAACAGTTTGAAAACAGTTTTCATAATGAAAAAGGCAGATTTTTCTGCACAGATTCTAGTAAGCTCTGCTCTAATGGACAGAATGCTGCTCTTGTAATTGTCAGCATGTGGCTCTGATTATGTGCAGTGTAAGCATTGTCTCTTTCAAATATGCTTTTCATTTTTCCCCGCTATAGTACTCCATGCAACTGTAACTCAAATAATCCTTTGCTGGTGAGACTAACAATTTAATAATATAAGCAACAGATTTTTCTAAACGTTAGGATTAAAATCTAGATTCAAGGTCTTTCATAGGTGATGAGAATTATTGTTCTCACATCTGAGATTTCTTTCTTGTGTTACAACAGTGTACTCTGTTCTTTGAACCACAAATGTCCAATACTGTTTTGTAAGTGGGCGTATTTACTTAGACAGTTTGCACCCTAGATTTGCAAGGGCAGTGTATGGCAATGTGGTTTGTAATCTCTGCAGTTATCAGATGTTTTTATGAATCCTGTTTCCAAGAAGCCAGACGTCTCTGGTTGTTTTTAGCAATATTCAACTTATGAACCTCAAATGTTCTTATTTTTTTTTGTGGCTAGAAAGGGTAATTTGTTTCTGAGGATTGACAGGATTTATCTTACTATTTTATAATGCAGACTAATTTTAGTTGAATAAAAATTAAATTACTAGGGGAAAAAGTGTTTATATTGTACAAAATTGATGAAGGGACAGCTCTTGTATTGACTCAAAGGTGACATTCAAAGACAGGTGTAAGTTAAGACTGACACGATAGAGTATGATCAACATCTTTCGAAATCTGATTATCAGAGTGCAATCTGTAACAAATTCTCTAGTAATTTTATTTAATAGGAGGCTGGAAGGACTTATAAAAATGTGTATCAGATATCATGCCTGTGCTTATCATTACAAACATGTTGAAGATGAAAGTTTCAGGTAGTTTAATATAAATGCTTCTTGTTCTGAATAAAGATGTTCATATTTTGCTGGGAATCCTGCAAGAACAAACTAGTTCATACAATGATGCTTTTGTAATTTTTGCTAATGGTTAAGGCAGGCAGATAGTTCAGCTTTAAAAACTGCTGTTCTTTTTAAGAGTAAAAGAAGAGGTAATTGGATTCTGAATAAAGTGTAGCTTGCAACTCTCAGTATAAAATTTCCACCATAACAGGTATGGATTTATGTGCTTGAATTATACATTTTTCTATAGAAATATATGGGTTTGCTACTCTACTGCCCTGTAATTTGTAAATCCAAAGTAAGTAGGTAAAAGCTCAAAATAAAAATGTTCTCTCTTGCTGGTAGCAAAACAGTTAGAACAACACAAATGCTAAAAAGGCATGTTCTGCACATAATTGTGCCTTTCTAAATTCATTAGACACCAGCTACTGCTGTATTTATGGATTCCCAGCGAAGTTCGGAGAGTAAGCTGCAAACCTCTGTTCTTGCATAGGAGCATGTACCTTTCAGAATTAGCTGTTTCTCTTCGAGGGGAAAATTTGTCTGTTGTTGAAAGCTTGTGCACATTGTCGTGAATTGAAGCAATAATTTTTAGAAAGAAGGATGAAGAGAAACTTTTCAGTTCTCAATCCTTTTTGCTTGGAATTGCATTTTTATCTTGTGAGGGAGAGAAATAAACCCTTGAATTTTCACCTAGTGATAGGAAAATTTCCTTTACTTGTTGTATGAAAAGAGCATTTTATCCCTTCAGATATTTTTCCTTGCTGTATATAAGGTAAAGTTTCACAACAGATTTGGTAGATTAACTTGTTGGTATAACTGGGGTTTTATATCTATGCCTGTTAACTACAGGATGACTACAATGTTCTTTGGGAGATTCTTTTCTCAGTTTTAAAGTAACTGAAAAAGGGAAGGTGAGACCTGAGAAAAAAGAAATAATAAATATATTCTGGGTTGAAACTATTGTTGTTTCATTTATTTCACAAAGATATCATGTTTTGGCTATATCAGGGTAAATTGAAATCTTAATAGTATTTTTTAGTTTCCTTTTTAAATGTTATTTTTTGTCCAGAATTAATAACTTCCCTTTGCTTTCCCATAAATCCTGTAACACACATTAAGAACATATTCATCTATTTTGTTTTAAAACCTGCAGATACTAAACATTTCATCTGATAAGTGTGAGTGGGGAAATTAATATAGTTATTCCCTTTACATTAGTTTTACATGATACCAAAGTACAGTAAACGGAAAATAATGCAGAATGACAATCAGACATCTTCTCTATTGAGAATCCTAATTAAATTAGTGGGACTATCATAAAGCCACTGTACAGCGATGGATGTAAAAACTAAATTGGGTCCATATAATAGGAAGTGTTGGGTAGAATAGTTATAGGCTTTGTCAAAGAGTGCACCTGGGTTAAAATGATAACACAGTTGATATATTATGTTCTAGGTAGAGGAAGCACTAGAAGCAGTGAAAAACGCAACAAATGAGCAAGATTTAGCGAATCGCTTTAAAGAATTTGGAAAAGAGATGGTAAAACTGAACTATGTAGCTGCTAGACGACAACAGGTGAGTATGTTTTAAAGCAGTGCTTGAGAGAGCTAATCTTGGTTCTAAAGATCTTGTAGTTTATGCCCAAGTATGGCTTAAAATGTACAATAAGTAATTGCTGTGTCATGGCCTGTAATTTAATCACATTGATTTTTCTGAGTGTGATGAAGTTTTTCAAAAGTGCAATTTCTTTAAGAGTATTTTCCAAGTGTCTTCAATTAATGATAGAATGAATGACGAAAAGGCAAGGGATTCAGGAAGTTAAGAATAGTTTTCCCTAGATGATTATTCCCATTGAATTCTAACCTATGCTGATTTGGGGTCACTCTGATAGCTGGTAAAGCACGAGCTCTTTGGTAGTCCAGTATAATTCAAATTCAGCAAGAACAGAAATCTACTTTGTGCTTAAAACCATCATTATTAATTTTCAGATACTTAAAAAACCACAAGTACTCGATTCATTCATTACTAAGGCAGATGCAAAAATGACCAGAAAGTCATGATAACATTTATTCAATGCCTGCAATTATACAACTTTGCATTAAAGCTAACTTTCTCCTGCACGCTGTTCTTTTTAAGAGTCCTGACAGTGCTGTCACGGTGGAGTTGAATAAGGTCTCTCCAACTCTGATTGTATTTGAATATCACCAATCATTCAGGAGTGTGTTGTGTTTGTATTGCACAGCACACCGGATTCAGAATGCTGGCTTTCCGTATTTATCCATCTATTTACTTTATTTTCCGCATTACAGTAATGTCAATTTACTTCTGTATCCCTATTGTGGTTTTTTTATGAAATATAAAATTTTCAGAGCCATACTGAAATTAAATAAATTAAAAATGTAAAATCTAGTCACTATGTGAACAGTACTATTCTGTATGTTCAGACAATTCTCTTGTGGAAGTATAGCTACAAATACGGAAAAAGAGAAAAACATGAAAGCCAATGAAGGTATATGTCTCAAGTTCTTACTGGACGTATGAAAAGGTAACAGAAAATCTTAGTTGTAAGCCTTTTAAAATTTTATTCTTAAGGTGCATTTTTATAATGCCAGTAAGGTTTTCCGTATAACGGTGGAAAATCTTGATAGCATTGGAACTTACTACTTAGATGTTTGTACATTTTCCTTTCATCTCTCTGTTTTGTACCCTGGTAAAGTTTTTAAGAACTTAATTCTCTCTGAAAACCGTTACCTGTCAGTCATGTGTGGTTGAAATTAGTCAATGGGTAGAATATTTAAATCCAGAATATCTGGATTCTCTTTCAATTTTTGCCATAGATTCTATGTGTGAACATAAGTAAACTATTCAGCTCTCCAGACTTCTTTGTTCTTAGTTTTTAAATAGAAGTAATAATGTTTTGTTACTCCGTATGAATATTGTTAGGACTACCTTACCTAATGTTTGAAAGGCTTTCATGGACAGCGTGATATGTGCTACAAATAAATAAATTAATGGATTAAATAACAATAATACAATGTCATCTTATTCTGGTAACATATTATACAGTATCTGATGCTTGTTGTCAGGGGAAACAAAAGAACATATATGTAATTAAAACAAACACTAAATGATATGAGGAATAGAAAAAATATAAAGGAAAAGCTAAAAATAATGAGGGGCATATATATTAGGTCTTTAAGAACTAAAAATATATTCATCAATGTAATATTTTTATTTTGATTTTTTTTTTTTAAGTTCTACCTTATAATGAGTTTATAAAGGAGGACATAGGTATAGTACTTACAGAATTATGGCATTTGCTGCGACAGGGTTGTTGCACTCGCATTGCCTTTATGGAATCAGCAGACTGAATCCACTCAATCAAGATGAGTAATTCTGAATATTTTATATAAATTTTCTGCAGGTCTTTGAATAAGGGAAGCATATAGACTCTTTGATAAGAAGATATTGTGAGCAGCAAGTAACAGCTGTAGGTACACAGAAGGAATGGACTTTCTTGGGCAGGAGGGAGATTTCTTTCTGTGATTTATGGTAGATCATAGAATCACAAAGAATGTCTTCCTAATATCTATTCTAAATCTACCCTCTTTCAGTTTAAAACCATTACCCCTCGTCCTATCGCTACACTCCCTGATAAAGAGGCCCTCCTCGTCTTTCCTGTAGGCCCCCTCTAGGTTCTGTCATTGATTCCATCTCTACTGAATCACTAGATGGTATTTATGCAGAGACACTGAAGCTGTATAAACAATACATTCTAACACAAAATAATTCATTTACACCTCTAAAATTTTTATGGTTTTGTATAGGAACTGAAAGATCCTCACTGCAGGGATGAAATGGCTGCAGCTCGAGGGGCTCTGAAGAAGAACGCCACGATGTTGTACACCGCATCGCAAGCATTTCTCCGTCACCCTGACGTTGCAGCCACTAGGGCCAACAGAGACTATGTCTTCAAGCAAGTACAAGAAGCAATTGCTGGTATCTCCAATGCTGCCCAGGCCACCTCACCCACTGATGAGAACAAGGGGCACACTGGCATAGGAGAGCTTGCTGCTGCACTAAATGAATTTGATGTAAGTATCAGAAACTCATCGAAAATGAAGTGTTTCTCCGTGAAATCTACACTGCTTTTAACCAAGTGGGTCTTGAACAGGACTTAAATTTCCCTTTTCATTCAGGTCCATTTCCTCAGACTGCAGAGGCAAAGTGCAGACACTGATTTGTGTTATTTTTAATGAGGAATAGTTGTTTGCTGCTAATGGACTTGAATTATAAGGAGTTATTTGTGCTCATATGCAGGTGCTGTGATAGACAGAAAGAAGTCCTCTTTTGCCCTGGTGTCCTTGAAAAATCTAGCTACATAGTTCTAAATAATGACAAGTCTGATTAATGTGGCACTTTAGTTCTGTGACCAAGTTCTGTGATTTGTTGAATGGTACAATCATATGTGTCTGGCAAGTCAGTAAGTCAAGACAATAAGACAAAGATGGTGGCAGAGCTGAGCATCCTGGAAACATTAACATTCAACTCAAATCGTGAATTATGTTAATCAAAGATATGGAAAAAGCATCTTTCAAACACAGTTGATACCAGTCACTTCAGCTGCAGGCAAAGTGCTGGGTCCTCTATTCCAGAAAGAGCTACACTTTTGCTTAAACAACTTTCATAACAGCTAATTGTGAAACTGTTAATATCTTTGCCAGTTTTTTAATATGGTTTTTACCTATCTTACAGTTGAGTACTGTTCTTTAGAAAGTGAAAAAAAAAAATTAATTGCAGACACTATCTGACAATACATTTTTTTCTCTTTCATTCTGACTTTGGGTAAGAGTTTGTTAAAATTATAATTAGGGAATTGTGTCTTTTTCACTTTGGTTAATACATAACATTGCAATACAAGCATCTGTCATACACCTGGAGGAGCTACTCAGTCCTGCTGTATGTAGGGCTGAAAGTGGAGGTGCTGTACAGGTGGTTCATCTCGTGTCGTGATGGACTGGGCTTCTCTTCTACATCTGTGGCTTACTGTCACTGGGTCTACTTTGGAGGTGGTAGTAGAAAGGGTAAACATTATAGAATCAAAGGAAGTTCAAGTATTGAGTAAGGTATTGAGAACAGGCAGAGAATGAGTATATGAATAATAGCAAAAGGGAAATGGGGATAGAGATGGAAACATGATGGCAGAAAATGTGTGGAAAGATGTAGGAAGAGACAAACAAAGAGGGTAAAATAATTTAGAACTACTGCAGAACCCAGAGGTTGACTCCAGTTCCATCTTGCTTTTCATGTAAATGAAACAGTACTGCCTGCACCAACTTTACTAATATTTTTTTCCTCTTTTTTTTTTTTTTAATATCTCTATTTCTGGGTCTATATTTTTTCCTGTAAAATGTTTGTGGGTTGGGATTTAGGTAAATCTGCCTGGTTTTCAGGGCCTTCTCAGCTCACAGGTCCCTCACTGGTAAGATCCTGAGAATAATATCCCTGTTTGGTCTGATTGTACTCCGGCTTTTGTGTGGGACTTTGCATGTTATGGACAGCAGAGGTTTGACAAATAGTAAAAGGAAACATGTGACAAACTGATGATGCTGCTGCTCTCTGGAAAAGGCTGCTCTTCAATGCAAAGAGAGTCGTTGTGCTTAGTGAAAGTATATTTAGTGAAGACTATACGAGATATCTGATATTGTCCCCTGCCTCTTTGTGAGAATATTTGTTCATCGTTTTTCTCCTCAGGTAAAATCTTTTCCATTTTACACGATGTTGCAGGCATCATAACAGCAAATGTGAGACCTATAGCCGTTAATACCGTGTTCTGTTCACAATTTCGTGTGGAAAACCAGCCTTTTTTTTTTTTTTGAGAATTTTCTCTAATTTAAGAAATGAAATGAAAATTTTATTCTCTGACTTACTGAGGATACAAAGGTTGAAACTATTGTTTTATCTGCTTTCTAACCATGTTTCCTATTTTGCCTCACTGATAGCTGTTGAATGAGGTATATTCACACCTAATTTTGCAACAGAACTGACATTCCCTAAACTCTAGGGAAAACTGAAATTTATAGCTGCAATGGTGGGTTGATCGTGAATTTACCCTTATGCTTTACAAGCAAGTAAGAAAGAAGAATTACCAAACTAGTGAGACTATTTCATGGGTAAAAAGATGGTGGAGAAAAAAACTTGATTTTTATGCTGGCAATGTATTACTTCAGCAAGGGAAAGGAAGTTTATATTTTCCAGTGCAAATAATTTTACAGTATATTTATTTTACAGTATCAGTCATATTGATTGAGATCAATTTGCATTTGGTATGAAGTGCATACTAAACCTTGTACTACATGACAAGATAATTCTTCTGTATTAAAAATAAGTTTACCCATAATATTTTCATAATATTTAACACTTCTCAGGCTTCATTATTTCAAATTTCAGAATCAGCATTCTGTGCCTTAATGCTTCAAATAACCGCAGCATAAATCATCTCAATACTTTATCAATGAAAATATCATCCCATGTGATATAAATAATTATTTTACCGATTTTAAGCACTGCAGCTATTGTGTTTAAATAAGTGTCATGTTAATTGTCATACTCTGCACAATGGTGACTTGTGGTATAAAGTCGCCTGTGAGTTATTAGCAGCAAAGTTTTGAAAAGAGTTATCATTTATGGCTTCTTGGAGATAATTTATGTAGAAATGAAGAGAGTTCACAAATCTGTTTCTTATCAGATTTTCTACTTTAAAGTACTGTTTGAAGTTGATTGATTACAGAAGTACGTGTTTAATGTCTCATTTTTTCTCCTTAAACTTAGATATTCCTGCTTTAATTTTAGATAATTTAAATCCACATATTCCTGCATTTATTAGTAAAGTAATTTATTATTAAAATTTGGTATATTTCTGGGTTCTTACAGCAACTAAGGACACACCTTTTACTCCTCTCATAAAACTTGACCAAATTTATGCAAGTTACATAGAGAGGGTTGTTAAGAACTTTTTGTGAATTCTGAAAATATTCTGTTTATGCTGAAGAAATGGCAGTTTTGGTCTGGTAAGTCTGAATAGGTCTCAGCCTTTCTGATTTTCAAGAGACTGCTGTGTAGTCCTGTGTTCAGTGTTGTGTGATTGATTCCTCTGGTACCCTCCGTGGTCTCCTCATAGCCATCGTGATGTGTACCAGAGACAGGACCCATCAAACTGGAGTGCAGTGGGGAGGTAGATAAAAAGATAGTAAAATTACTAAGTACGAAAAAACGAAGTGAGGAAGACCAGGAAATCTGTGCTAGGTGAAAACTGAGGTGAAGATAGATGACATCTACACTCCGATGTGCAGCTGGTAACTAGAAAGAGGTAAAAGTATATGTGGGATGCGGATAGAAAAATATATTTATATGTATGTATAAAGTGATGGGATGAGTAGACGTGGAGTGGCTGTCTGCCACAGCAGGGGCTGCAGGCAGATAGGCAGGGGACACGTTCTGCATGACAGAATGGAGAGGGGGCAGTGACAGGCAGAAATAGTATTTATTGGGCACTGGGGATCTCTGATCAGTAGAAGAGTGCCTCCTTTCAGAATATGGATTGAGATTGTGATTTCTTAGTTTCTAGAAATGTAGCCGTGCCAGTGGGGTGTGCTGACAAAACTTTAGAAGTGCTAACCACTGCAGAAATTCAAATTCTAGGGGTTTCAAATACGCCACCCTAAAATACTTAACATTTTAAACAATTCTAAATATTTTGCTTTAGATTTTGACATGAAAAATGAGGTAAGCATTATTGTACAGTACTGCGAAGTTAGGTGTAACAGTTTTGTAAATATAAAAATGTTTACTATGCATACAGCATAGACCCATAAAAAAGGAGTATTTCTGTGTTTGGAGCAAGGCTAGGGTTGTTTACAGTAAATTATAAGTCAAGGATGAGTTTAGCCTGTGACGTAGAAATGGGGGAGAAGAGATACCTAAAGGAAAAAAGAACCACAAAACCTGCTTTCCGTTGATGCTAGAAGCAAATATCTCTCGTCTTTTGTATTGCTCTGGAAGGAAAACATCAGAACTGATGGGTCTGCTTAGCTGACTTTCTCCTTATGTTTGTGTGTGTGTGTATAATAAATTGGCAAGTTCTGTATCTATCAGTGTAATAAAATGATATTGCATTTGTTAAAATGTATATGTAGTGCTTGCCTTTTTAATACATGTTAACCCAGACACACCCTATACTTGATGTTATTTTAATGCTCCAATGATTTATTGTTTCTCTGTGTGCACAGATCCATTTGTCTTTAAAGTTGCTTCCCAGCAATACTGATCAGTGTTGCATCTTCAATTGCCCTGCCGGTGTGTCACCCCTTTACTCTGAAATCAAAATCACATTGACTCTTGAATGAATATGAAAATAATTTGGTTTATAAAGGAATTGATCTGGTTAAGAACTGAAGGAGGTAACTAAAATTATTTTTGGTACATGAGGTATTTATTTCTATATTTGAGATAGGTCCCGAGGTACTGAAAATGTACGACTTTTTTGCTATGAGAAGGATTTGAACAGAAAAACTCCAGGCAGAGTAACTCAATCTTTAATAAATTTTTGAAAAGTGCAAGTCTACCATTTGGGAGATGACTGTTTTAGGGGAAAGAAAGTGTCTGATGACACTGGTCATTGTCCTCCAGGATATAAAATGAAGTTCATCTTTAATAAATGGACTATCATAATGTATTTCTTGAAGTTATTAATAATCTTTGGGACTATTTTGCAGGGCTAGTGAATGCAGTGCTCCCTAAACAGCATGAAAGATCTAATAAGCATGTAATGAAAAAAACACATCAACAAAGAAAAGACAAAATACTTGGCTGCAACAATAGAAAGGATACTTTTTTGGTAATAAAATTAAGAGCAGTCAAAATTTGACATAAAGGTAGTGGACAGAAGAGATGCTGTACCATTAAGGGAGTACCTTTAAAATGTTGCTGCTTTTTGGACAAATAAGTGTACTAGTTGTTCAGCTTGAGAATGGATTTCACAGGATATTTACAGATCTCAATTTACTTTAACATATGTTCTTCAGAGAAGTGATTTGGGATGCTGGGGATAAAAGCACAAAATGTGAATAAGAAATGAAATGTGTTTGTTTCAACATTGAAATCATAAGAAACAATTGCAAAAATACAAGTGCATGTCCCACATAGCAAATTGAAGGTAGACTTGTTGAGATTTAGTGTCTAGGGAAGCATAGTCAAATGGCTATTTCTGTATAGTAGCAGGTATATATTGAATTTAAATAGGGACACCCGTGTTAATGTGCACTGGAGAAAGCGTGTTGCAAATTCAGATAACCTCATATAAGACTTTGAATGAAACACAGGGGTTTTTCCCTTGTGGAGCTGAAGTAGCTTTTAAACTGGAACATTTCACCTGTGAAGGCAGCAGGGCTGCATGCTTCAAAAGCTTCTACTCAGTAGTGAGATCCTTTGGCACTTTCTGCACTCCTCGGATCTCCCCTACGTGGGGAAAAAACACAGACTGGTCATCTCTAAGAAAATAATGAACACAATGTTGTATTTTACAGTATACCTAAAAACTTTTCCTGTTTGCACTAACATACATTTGGGGCTGTTGAACTGACCTTTCAAGAGATGGAAATATAGAGTAAATTTTCAGGGTCCCATTGATGCCAAGGGTTGAACAAGCTTTTTCTTCTATGTCATTGCTGTCCTTTCCTGCCCACTACAACCCTTTCTGCGTGCTACTTTTGGGGATTTTTTTTCCCCCAGAGTTTTCCATGCAGAATGGGAGTAATTTAGCAGCAAGAAACTCAAATTGAGTTTAGATTGAGGGTAGATTCAGACTAGATATAAGGAAGAAACTTTTTGCAACAAGGATAGTGAAACACTGGCACAGGTTGCCCAGAGAGGTGGTAGATGTGCCATCCCTGGAAACACTCAGGGTCAGGTTGGACGGGGCTCTGAGCAACCTGATCTAGTTGAAGATGTTCCTGCTCATTGAAGGGGGTTTTGGACTAGATGATCTTTAAAGGTCCCTTCCAACCCAAACTGTTCTATGATTCTATGATTCTAAATTGCTTTAATCACCTGTTTCAAAAGTTCATTCTACTTTTAATCTTAGTAGTTGGCTTCATGACATATTATGGTAAACGTTTTGTCTGTGCTTGTGTATGTACGGAAATGTGTATATACTATTGTGGAAATGTCAGCTCCAAAGTTCAAGGGGCAGCACTGGAAATGGCAGGATTTTGGTATCAAATACATAGCCAAAATGTGACCTCTGCAAAAGGAAGCACTCTTCCTTAGTAACAGTTAGGAGCACATTACCTTCATTCACCTTTAGCAGTGAGAAGGGTGCTGCTGATCTGTATTTTCTGTATAAGAGCACCATCTAGTGGGTTTCTTGATTATTTATTTTATTTTATTTTTTTTCTCCTGAAATGCTCTAGTGTAGTATATTGGTATTGCAAAAAGATTTAGCAATCAAAAATACTATTTGCAAATTTAACTGTACCACATTGCCACTGCATTGTTTTGATGGTAGAAAAAGTCGTATGCCATCACACCAGGTGCTTTGTGTGTTTTTCTATCAAATACATTTCACCTATTTGTAGTAGGACAATAACCAGTTTATTTGCAAAGGAGTTTTTGTAGCGAACACTCATCCAAACAGATTTGTTAGAGATCGTAGAAACATGCAAAGGAAACACACTTTAAATAAACCTAATTGACAATTCTATAGAGGAATGTGCTTTCTGTAACAATACAATTATTCCATGATTATTTGATTTATTACAGGTCGCTTATTTAATTGTTAATAATAAGTATGAATATCAAACTGTTAGTTCAAAAACATATTAACATTTTCTCAGGTTACATATAACCACTCAAAAATAACACTAGGAGAAATTTTCCAATTAGACTACGCTTGGTACTATTTTGAGTATGTTTATTTAGCACATCTGAGATGCTTATATGACTCAAGTATGCGATAAGTGAACACCACCAATATTTCAGGGAAACAATATCTCCATTTACATTTAGAGAACAGAGTCACAAAAGGACTACTGGGGACTGTGGAGGTGGGGGCTATTGCTACTGGGTTGTGTACTTCTGCCTGAACATGGTATTCATCAAACTACTATGAATTTAGTCATCCCACTGTGCCAGAAGGAAAGATATGCACTTCTTTCTCTGAATTAGTTCTCTGTTCTTTTAACACATCAGACCGGCTCGACAAAAAGCTGCAGTGCTGGAGTGGAACGAGCAGGGATGCATTTTGGGGAGCTGGAAAAGGCAGAGGAAGGAGGACCCTCCTCCCCCCTGAGGCACTGCTCTGTCACACTGTTCATATTTCTTCAAATTACACCTGTATGTCTGTGAAACTCAGCATAGTAGCAGGTAGAAACATTTGATTTATAGCTAAACAGGAACTAAATAGCCCTGTTAGCACTTTGGGGGACGCTGACATATGTACATAAACCACGCCTGCGAGCACACTGCATTTGTTTTCATGGTCGTGCAGGCACTTCTGACGAAGAAATACACTGAATACTCTTATTTATAGTCTCGTCTCACAGATTGTTCTGAAAAACTGGGTCTCTCAGTGTATTACGTGCTCCTTTTTACACAAAGACAGTTTTTCATACTGCCTTGTGGTTGTGACATTGCTTACCCAAGACATGTATCAATTTGAGTTTTTAATGGCATTTTTGCCAGTTTTTGATTCCCTCTTCTGACATACTTTTCACTTTGCAGTGGCATTTGCCTTAAAAATTGTATTTTTATTGTGCTAAATTACTGAGAAACATGTTAGGAAGTGGTCTCTGCTCTGAAGGTTTTACATGCTAAATAGATGAATTAATAAAGTGTAAAAAGAGAAATAAAGGAAAGAAAGTATCATTTGTCCAGAGTCACACAACTGATTAATACAAGAGTCAACAAAGGAACCACAAAGCCCTAAATTCCACCAAAGTGTTTCTTCTGCTGTACTGTGCTGTTTACCATGGTACATAATACATCACCTGAGTTTTCTGGCATTGTCTTAGATGTAAATTTTTGTAAAACTGTTATACAGAAGTTTCTTACTTGAAAGATGTTTCTGTTCTATCTTGGATAATTCCTCCACCTACAGAGCTCCAGTGAGACACTGGTATGATTGCAGCTGCTGCTTTGTCAGCTGTGTGCTACTAGATTGCCTTGTACTTTTCAAACTTTACTCCCCCCCCCTCCCTCCAGAGTCTCGTATTCGATTAAGAACTGTATTATTATGCTCTCAAAGATGCCTTTCCTGTCTTTGAGAATATTAATTTGAAAAATCAATTCAACTTTCCTTCCTTCCACAGCATGAATTGTTTGTTTGGTTTTTTTAGGTTTGGTTTGGGCTTGTGTGCCTGTGTTTTTTTTCCAATCATTGCTTTTTAAATGTACCTTTTCTTAACTAAGAAAGTTATTTCCCATTAGAACAGAAGAAACTGATATTGGGCTTCTTTTATATGATTTGATAATTCTTTTAAAATTCATTTTTACTCAATTACAGGAGGAAATAACTTTTGTTTAATTGGGGATTTTGTGTGTTTTAAAGAACACAGCACAGTAAATTGTTTAAAGGGCACAATAAAGGCTATCGTTACTTTTGTCATCCTTTTGTACAATAGAAAAACTAAAGAAGCACAAGGAAATATTGAATTCCTTGTTCTCAGTCAGTGATTGGATGAGAGGTAATTAAGTGGGGAATTCTAGAAAAGGAGTATCTGTATGAATGTAAGAATCTGAACTTCCCTTTTACACACATACACACAACTGTACAAACAGGAAAACTCTGCAGATCATTTTGGTGGTGTGTTGTGGTTTTTTTTCCTCCACAAATATTATTTGTCACAATTTTCATTGTAAGTTACAGCAACTACTCTATAAACACACCTTTATATAATTTAAAAGAAAAGGAGAGTACAAGAGAAAATATTTAACTGTAATGTACTTAAAGAAGATGTTATCACAAGTCTAACAGTTTTCAAATAAGTCTCCAATTATATTTCAATTAATTTTCTTGGACTTCATTTCAGTAACTGAAGCCAAAAATTATGTACATTTACACTAATCTGTCTGTAGTTGTAAAGAGGCTTGGAACATAAGTTCTGAATTATGGTGTCAGTCCTTGATTTATGGCTTTAATGTTAGTTAACGAATTAGAAATGTAAAATGTTCCAGTTCATTTACATTCATTGTTCATTAACTGGCTATCGAGAAGTGACTTGAGACTTTTGAAGGAATTTTTTTAGCCAGATTTCCTGGCAACTATTTTTTTCTTCCTTCCAAGAAGACATTATTTCCATGTTAACATAATGTTAATATGTGTGTAAGAACTTTGTACATGTCAGTAACGTTAGTCTGAAGTTGCATTTAGGTACCTAGCTTTCTTTGAAAAAGAGTGAAAACTTTCAGAAGCAAAAAATAGTGTCTCTGTGGGAACTGAATGTCAAGAGCTGTCATGTAGCAGGTTCTCATCCCTGTTCTCTGTTTCCCAAAGCTCAAAAACCTGTTGTTCTTTTAAGATATTTGAGGAAAAGTTTAGAATTTAAAATAAACATCTATAATAATATTTCTTTATAACCATCTGTCAGTAGGTAACTATATCATTATTTATTATATTTTAAACAAAGTGTAGTTGTTCTGTTTCTTTCCTTAGAACCTCTAAGGTTTTCTTTCCCAGCAGTGTTTCTTGTTATAAAAGCGGACTGAGAGGCCCAAAAATTAGTTCTGGTCAGTATGGTACCTTTTGTGTGACGTTAGGGTTAAGAAAGCAGCCAGGCAAAAAAAAAGCATTTGATGTACCTGGTGGACAGCAAATTCAACCTAAGTCAGCAGTGCACCCTTACAGCCACGCAGATCAGCTGCCTGCGAGGCTGCATTAATAAAAGTGTAGGCATTAGATCAAGGAGAGTAATTTTTGCCCCTGTATTTGGCATGTATGAAACTACATCAGACCTTCCGCGTCTGTTTTGGGGCTTCCCAGTGCAAGGAAGACTGACAGACTTAAAGAGATCCAGCAGAGAACACAAGATGATGAGGGGGCTGCAGGACGTGACAAATTGGGAGGGGCTCACAGAACTGGGAATTTTTTGGACTGCAGGATATGAGGCTTTGAGGAGGGATCTTGTTGGTGCCTTCAACTGCCTAGTAGGATGGTGTAGAGAAAATGGAGCTGGAGTCTACTTTGAGGTTCACGGTATTGGGATGAGCTGCAACTGGCCCAAGCTGATTGAAGGAAAATTCTGTTTGGATATTGGAGGAAAAAAAAACAGACAAACAAAACAAACCATGAATGTGATCAAACACTGAAAAGGGGGCAGAGATATTTGGAAAATCTCCAAGGATGGAGATTTCATCTTGACTGGATGAGGCTTTGAGCAACCTGGCCTGATGTCAAAGTTGACTCTGCTTTAAGGAAGTGTTTAAAGCAGGTAACCTCAAGAAGTCCATTCCAACCTAAATTGTTCCGTGATTCTGAATTTTCTGTTTTACAGTGAGGAAAGCTGGCTTGTATTAGTTATGCACCCTCATAGATACACACGTTATTATTTAAAATGTAAATGGTGTTTGCATGTCACCTGTACAGAACTTCCTAAATTTATTCATGCAGTATGAGATAACCGCTCGTAAAAATAGTGAGTTGGATTTCAGTGGTCAGAGATACTGGAGATATTTGATCTGTAAATTGTTCATCCTCAAGGCTCAAAAAGGATGGAAATATTCCAGGAATACATTCTTCATAGGTCCTTGGGTCTCATAGAAGACCGAGTGCAGGGTCTTCAAAAACGTCTAAGAAGAAAAATGTGATTTGTGACACACTGAGAGGTGTAATATCTTCTGTTTGAAATTTGCTGTGTAGGTAGAAAGCCTTACACCTATGGATATAAGGAAAGAAGGAAAAATAAGGCATTTCTGAAAGGAGTGATTATGTTACTGTAACTGAAACATGAAAATTGCAATAGTGCTGTGTGGATGTTGCTTTGATCAAGTGTATGGATTGAGAAAGAGGTTTGCTACAAGTAGAATGTCTGTTGGCTGTTGGAAATCCTCTAGTATCTAATAAAGAGTGCTGCCTGTCTTTGTTAATGACCATTTTTATGATATTTTTTTTTAAAAAAAAGAACACATGACCATTAACATGACCATTTTTTAGTCATTTTAAAAAACACAATCAGATCTGAATAAGAAAACACTGAAAATAATCAAAAGCATGCAGCTAATTTTTTTTTTATAACTTTGTCTTACTAATGGCATAAATTGCTAAGATAGTTCATCTGATGCAATTTCAGTCTTGCTACTACTGAATTAAATATACTGTTGTGAAGATGAATTTATATAGTTGATTTCTGAAAATCCCAATGCTTAAGAAGAATAGTGTGGCAGTGAACTTCATTCTTTAAGTATTATCATTTGACAGAAAAGCATAGCTACATAAGTATGCATAAGCCCAACTCTTAGAGAAATAATTTCTAATTTAGATACTTGTAAAAATGCTCTTCTTACTGCTGTGAAACATAGACCTTAGAAGATACACGAGTCATTATTTCACATTCTGGGTAATGTTGCATGTATTTCTGCTAAGTCAGCAGTTCCTGGAGCTGGAACAATATGCTATCTGGTTAAAATTCTTCTATTTGTCCTTTTTATTAAATAATGAATCTTCATAAATTTTCTGACATCCTTATGTTTATTAATCTTTAACTGCTGTGCATTCAGTTATAGTATATATTTCTCAGGACTTGGTCCTCTTTCTCTGCATAGCAATGAGAGTTATGGGTTTTTTGTGTATGGAGTTAATTGGAAGTTTTCTTGAGAAATAAGCAGATCTTTTGTAAAAGCCCTGTCCCACTGAATTAATGAAAACACATTCACTTGGAATCAAAATTTAGCCTAAAATAAGTTCATTTGAGCATGTTCTGGTTCGTAATAAACAGATACAGTTTTCAATGTTAAAGGCAGATGCTGGTTATGTATCATGTCCCTAAATCCTGATTTACATTTTAATACACTGTGTTGTATTTTTTTCAAATTAACTGCATCATTTGGCTTGTGCTTGGTGATTGCTCTTGGATATTAAAAGAGATAGACTAATCATAAAGTTATCAAAATGATGTGAAAATTAAAATGGTTCATTAACAAAAATCCTATGTGCTTTAAAATAGGTGTCATTATTAGAAAACAGAATACTTTTAACTTTTTCATTCCTATTTCATGATGTATTTTCTTTTAAACCTCAAATAAGAAGTGCACACCTTAGAATACTTTTTTAGAAAATATGCAATTATGAAACTTCTTTGCATGATTGCAGCAAAAGGTTGCAGAATTATATAGTATTGTTAATGTGCCTGTAAGTGGAAGCAGGCAATTATTGCTTTTGTATTTGTTACGTTGAATTACAAAAGAAGAAAAGCAGTTCAGAATATAATCTAGCAGTGACTCAAAACTCATAATATTAGAAAAGATTGTGGATTGATAGGGGTAGAATCTGTGTGTTTTAGCCCTATACGCTGAAGGTTAGTACAAAGACAAAGTTTTGGATTTTAGAAGAGCAAACATCAGCTTACTCAGAGCTCAGGTGGGAGGAATTCCATGGGAAGCTTCCATGGAGGATAAAGGAGCTTGTGAGTGCTGGGAGTTTTTCAGGAACATTCTCCTGGAAGCACAAAACCAGTTTGTCCCCTTTAAAGTTAAGGGAAATAGGTGGAGCAGGAGACCTTTTGACTTAGCTGTGAGCTTTTGAGTCTGCTCAAAAATGAAAGAGAAGCATACCAGAGATGGAAAAGCAGATGAAAACCTGTTGAGAACTACAAGGGCATTGCCAGGGCGTGCAGAGATGCAGGTAGAAAAGCAAAAGCTCAGCTCGAATTGAAATTAGCCAGAGATGTCAAAACTACAAGAAAGGGTTCTTCAGGTGCGTAAAGAATAAGCAGAAACAGAATGAAAATATTGGCCCGCTGTTAAACAGGAGAGGTGAATTAGTCACCAACAACGCTGAAAAGGCAGAGGTTCTCAACACTTCCTTCACCTCTGTCTTTACCAGCTCTGTTGGGCCCCAGGCCTTGGGAGCAACAATCCAGGTTGATGCAAACACAGACCCACCAGCAGTGAAGGAAGAGTTGGTATGTGAACTATTACAGGAGCTTGACCCCTACAAGTTGATGGGCTCTGATAATATCCACCCAAGGGTGTTCCGAGAGCTGACTGATGTCATTGTGAGGCCACTCTCCATAATCTTCAAGAAGTCATGGAGATCGGGGGACATCCCAGAAGACTGGAAGAAGGCTAATGTCACCCCCATCTACAAGAAGGGCTTAAAGGAGGATCTGTGAAATTACAGGCTCATCAGTCTTACTTCAGTCCCTGGGAAAGTTATGGAACAAATCCTGCTGGGGGCTGTCACAAGTCAAACAAAGCATGCGGTTGGGAATAACCAGCACGGATTCACCAAGGGCAAACCGTGCTTGACAAACCTGATTGTCTTCTATGATAAAGTAACCAGCTCGGTTGATGAGGAGTGAGCGGTGGACATTGTCTACTGGGATTTCTCCAAGGCTTTCAACACAGTTCCCCAGAGTGTCCTTCAAGAGAAACTGATGCATTACAGTCTAGGCAAGTGGTCTGTGCGGTGGGTGGGGAGCTGGCTGACAGGCCGCACCAAGATCGTGGTGGTAAATAGCTCTTTTTCAAACTGGCAACCTGTCACAAGTGGGGTCCTCCAGGGATCAATACTGGGTCCATTGCTGTTTAGTATCTTCATAAGTGATCTGTATGATGGGATCAAGTGTACCCTAATGACATTCGCTGAGGACATGAAATAGAGTGGGGAAGTGGACACTTTGGAAGGGAGAGCTGCCCTGCAGGAGGACCTGGATAGCCTGGAAGAGTGGGCTAACAAGAACCTTATGAAGTTCAACAAGGACAAGTGTGAGGTCTTACACCTGGGAAGACATAATCTAGCAGTGCAGCACAGACTGGGATCTACCCAGCTGGGGGGCAGCTCTGTGGAAAGGGACCTGAGGATACTGGTGGACAACAAACTCAATATGAGTGAATAGTGTGCTGCTGCAGCAAAGAAAGCCAACAGGATGCTGTCTTGCATCTACAAGGGCATCACCAGCAGAGATAAAGGAGTCGTTATCCCACACTACTCAGCTCTTTCCAGGCCACAGCTGGAATACTGTGTTCAGTTTTGGTCCCAGCTACACAAAAAAGATGTGGACAGGCTGGAGAGGGTCCAGAGAAGGGCCACCAAGATCATCAAAGGGCTGGGAAGCCTGGCCTATGAGGAAAGGCTGAGACAAGTGGTTTTGTTCAACCTTGAGAAAAGGTGGCTTAGGGGAGACTTTATTGCCATGTTCTAGTATTTAAAGATTGGCTACAGAGGAGGTGGAGACTTCCTTTTTACAAGGAGTCACATGGAAAAGACAAGGGGTAGTGGGTACAAGTTACTCCAGGGGAGATTCCAGTTGGACACAAGAGGAAAAATTTTTCACAATGAGAACAATCAGCCATTGGAATAATCTCCTGAGGGAAGTGGTGGATTCCCCATCATTGGACTCTCTTAAGATTCAGTTGGACATAGTGCTGGGCCATCTTATCTGGACTGTGCTTTTGTCAAGAAAGGTTGGACCAGGTGACCCTTGAGGTCCCTTCCAACCTGGTATTCTATGTTTCTATTTGATATTTGGTAATAAATTTGATATATAAAGCACACAACTGTTTAGCAGTGATCATAATTTAAGAATTAAAATTTCTTTAATAAAAAACAGTCTTTGAATATGATTTTTTTTTTTCTGGTGGAATAAAGATATTTTGCTAACCAGTAGGCTACTTGGCAAGTTAAAGACTTCTTTAGGCTGTCTTTGTGTAGTACTCTCTTTTTAGTTAAGTAATCCAGCACTTTTTCCTGATTTAAAAACAAACAAAAAAAGCTTGCAAAAGCCCTTAGAAAAAGGGTTTTAAAAGATGTGCTGCAGAATGGGAATCAAAGATATTTAACAATTTTTTTTAAAGTGTAATTATCTAATAATGGTTTTCTTGCAGTATTCATTTCCACATTTTTTTTTTTCTTTTAAATGCTTTCTTTAGCATTTCAACAGTGTAGTCTACTAATAAAAATAATCAAAATGAAGGAATTAGTTAACAGAGATAGTTCAATTTTCTCTTCAGTCATAAATAACTTGCATCTTTCTTATGACTTTCCTGAATATTCAAGAAATTTTGAGAAGATTCAGGAAAGGATAATATCAGTTTACGTCAAGATTAAATATATACATATAAAATACAGAGGTAAAGATACACATACACATATTGCATGCATACTACAGTAGTTTGTATTGATTTGGTTTATACTATGTGTTTCCCAATTCATATTTGAACCAGTTGTGTTGCTCTTGACAGTAGTCTTTTATAACTATGGCTTGTGAGTTACTTATATATATTATTATTTTTTAAATTTTATTTATATATTGGGATTTTAGAGCTACCCAATATTTCTGTAATATTGATTTTTCAGGAATTCAAGAGATAAGTTATTTATATGAAAGACTAAAAACCTTGTGAAGCCGGTGAAATAAGGGCACGTAAAAAATGCCAAAGACCCACGTACACTTCTAATTTTTCCACTTGCATTTTGTTTTTTAGAACAAAATCATTTTAGACCCAATGACTTTCAGTGAGGCCCGCTTCAGGCCATCTCTTGAAGAAAGGCTGGAGAGTATCATCAGCGGAGCGGCGCTGATGGCAGACTCTTCGTGCACGCGAGACGACCGCCGGGAACGAATCGTAGCCGAGTGCAATGCGGTGCGGCAGGCCCTGCAGGATCTGCTCAGCGAGTATATGAATAATGTAAGTGATACGTTCTTCCTGCTGGCTTCTTTTTCAGCAGATGATTAAACCTTTCTGAGGCTAGTGCTGTGACTTTAATAATTAACAGAAACAATAATGCGCCTTTGTACCAAGAGTAAAGGTATGCTGTTTGAATTATTTAACTTTTTAATGGTATGCTATTTGAATGATATAACTTTTTAATATATTGCAAACATTTGACAGAAGTTTGGTACAATTAGTAGTTTGCAGGAATATTTTTTTACCTGTGACAGAACTCCGAGCTCCCTGTAGCTTTAGAATTAAAGTTTCTTCTTATATCATAGATAGCCAACAAGTATTCCTTTTGAGGTAAAATACTTTTTTAATGAAAACTAAGGGCAAGCAATGTAAGTGGGAAATGGTCTTAGAATTATTGTCCTAATGAAAGTGAATACAGTTCATTTGCGACGTGATTTCCACTGTGCAATGGTGCTCATAGTGTTTGTTTATTGGGGTGTTACCTCAGATACTCGTGTGAGGTTGTCTGTTTGTTGTGTGGGTTAAACCATTGAAGGTCTTCACCTGCTGTTGGAGATATTAAATATTCAGTGTCCAGTGTCCAGCACCAGTGCTCTTCACACGAAGAAAGATATCTGCAGTGTCTTAGATAGTTGTCTGTGTATGGTTTCAGGAGGTGTTAAATTGTTCAACATGGTGTCAACGTGTAGTGCATAACCTTAGTTCTGCATAAGTTATCCCAGAAAATTCTTTCCACCTAACATTGAGTATTAAAACTCAGAAGTACTACCACTGTGTCCTTAGGAGGATGTGTGGAAAAGTCCTAAACAATGTCAACAACCTATTTTAAAATGTCAATTTATTGTTGAGAACGGCGAATTTATTTTTATTTGATTTTTTCATTTGAATAGAAATATTTTATTTATTTGAATTTATTGTTGAGAGAAGATGTTTTCCATTCTAAAAGTGTGGTAGCTATCATTTGAAACGAGCAGTCATTCTATGAATGCCATTCTGTGATGCTCTGGACACTGTGGACACTGGGTTTTAAGACTACCAAAAATTTTTACACTCAGTTTACCAACCTGCTTTACATGACCTGAAATGTTTGCAAACGGGTATCGAACTGAGAATCCTAGACTTTGCTGTTTCTTGCCTGTCATTGCTACCAGACTATCAGGTGGCATGTTTTGATCCCATTTTTCTGGAATCATCAAAATAATGTTGAAAAGATTGTTCAAGTATAATCCTTTAACACTTCTGTTTTCATTGGTACTGTGTTATAGTTACTTGGTAGACTCATGCCATGCAGTATCAATAGTGCAAAATTCAGTGCTTTAGTCATTTTATTGTACAGCTCAAAATTAACTATGGGTTTTTAAAGGTATTATTTCATATAATAGAGGTACCTTAAGGAACAGCTGTTTTTTGTTGGTGCAGAATTTAAAAGCATATATATTTTGCTTTTTGTTTTTTATTAATTGATAGTTGAAAGGTTCTTGTAAATGAAAGCAAAGTCTATGCTGTTGTGTTATGGGATAGGAAGTATAGAGATGGCATTAAATAACAAATGATGAGACTGTGGTGCAAGAGGACTTGCTGGATTGCTTCCTACAGAATCTTGCTTTATAGAATTATTAGTTAAGTGTAATCTTTAAAAGTCTTTCAAAAAGCTTTGAGAACTGATGGATTGTGGGGCTTCTTATTTTATTGTGGTGCCTTTCTTTAAGTACACGGGTTTCTGGTAACAATGCAATTTGCCCTTGGACCAGAAACATTCTTTTATTTCTGACCTTGTTTACAGACGAAGAAGAGTTTTGAATGACATTTAGGCATTTATGTACCATTTGTGTAGTCATTTATGACCACGTTAAAGGTGGCTAATATAGTTTCATGTTTTTTACTTAAAAACATGATATGAGCACCTGTTTTTATTGTTACCACAATATGTTTTTGAAATTGTCTTCTTCCTTTTTCGGGGGGGAGGAGTCCTGTTCTAATTAGTCTAAGCGGCACAATTCCTATAATTTTTTTTATTTTCCTGCTTTATATTGGAATATAATCAATTTAAGCTATTTTTTACAGCTATTGGGTAAACACTGAATGAACTGAATGTATACTTAAGTTATTGAAAAGTGAAGTACTTCTAATTTAAGCACATCTGTGGTGGTAGAATTTGAGAATGATCTTGCATTAAGCTTTGTTTTCCAAGCTGATCTTAGCAGATACGAGAGATGGGATTCAGTTTACAGATTAATGCACATAAATGTAGGTTTCTGTACATAGGTACTAACAGGTAAACTAGAGGCTTCAATTCAGTCGGTTAGAGATAGATGCCTAATGCCATTTTTAACTACTAGTTTAAATAGTCTGGTGCTCATTTGAACAGAGGCTCCTCAATCTTCCACTCAGAAGCATTTGGATCTACCGTGGGTCTTGTATTGTACCTGCCAGCCCCACTTCCATGTCATGTATACTCTAGGGAAGGACAAATGGGCAAACTCCTACCTTTATCAAATCATTTGAGCTTCAATTCCTTAAGTTCCTGTCATAATTGATGGAGATCAGATCAATACTGCCAAAGGAACCTGAAGAGCTGTTCAGATGACTAAGTGTTATAATCTAGTATGGGATAAGTTAAACAGCTCTAGACTCCTCTGACTATATTAACTGAATCCCCATTAACTAGGATAGAAGATTAGGTACCTAGCTTGTAGGCAGATCCTGTTTAGGCATCTAACTAGAGACTGAATGTCACCCATTTGTCTGCCCTGGTGGAATTTGCTTTAGGATTTAACCATTTGCTTGAAACCTGGGGATGGATTTTCTTGGGTTCAGAGTTGATGCTTTGGGGTTTTGCTGTTTGATACCTGGAAAATGACAGGCCATTTTTGGCTGATAATTGTTGATCAAATGTGCATACTGCTTTTGATGCTTGCCATGAGATACAGAACAAATTAAATATCTTGTGGCCATATTTAAAAGATATGGACAATGAAGTCCAGGGTATTGGCAATGTGCTGTGACTGAATCTTTACCAGTCAATGTTAGTTCAATCCTTCTCTGGCTTAAAATAGTTCCTTACAAGTTATCTACTTGTATGATTTGGGTTCAGAGGGTTGTTTCTTTTTTTAGACAAAAACATTTTATTTTTTGCTTGTTAAGTAGATTCTATATTCTGTGTTGCCTGTTGGATATTCACACTGCAAAGTCCCATATAAATTGGTTGTGGTTTGTGTTCTGTCTTACATTAAATTTTCATAGAAGCTAAGTAAAATATCGAGTGCAAAAGAACATACTCAGAATGGAGACATTGTTTTTGAAGCTTCACTGATCTTTTGCTTTTGCACCAGTGGATGGTATTGCAGGCATGAATCAGAAACTGGAAGGTTTATAGGCAGCTGTATGAAATACAAGGTTGGCTATGCGATGCTGCGTCGTGCTTTCTAGCATTTCAGATGATGAATGCTGAAGGCAATGCAAGGAGAAAAAAGGATTTTCCCAGGTTTTTTGTGTAAGAAAAGGTAATAGCTTCCAACTGAACAATGTAAGAACTTCTGCCTTTTAAGTAGTATAAGATATATAAGAAAACCTCCTCCACCTGCAGAACCCCTCCCTGTGCCAACCCATTTCTTAGAAAGTTCCCTGTAGAGAGGGATACGTCTTTCTTCAGTGCTTCTGCGTGGCTTTTTAAGTACATCCGTCTTATCTCCCGGTATATTCCCTGCACCTGAGATTTTTTCTTTGTTGCTAGGTGCGTTACCAGACGCTAGTGGATCAATATACTCCACTCCATAGGAAGGGAAAATTTAACACACATAACAGTGGTGTTTTCCCCATTTGTCTACCCAGTTTTTATGGCTCCATCACAGACTAACAAGTAGATAATGGTCATCTTACAATTAGTTATATGCCAGGGGTAAAATCTTTCTGTGTATTATCCAGAGTTTTACCAAGTTTACCAGTAAGTTAAAGCTGTTTTGCGCTTCAGAGAACTAGACAGACAGATGTCACAGGTTGTCTTATCTTTTGGTGAGGAGGACACAAGACTGGTGAAACAAAACTTTGAGAGCTGAGGCATAGGGGTATGAGTTTAAAAAACATTGCAGATACTCGCTTTCAAAATGTTGGCAACCAAATATGAAGAGAAAGTCTGTAAAGAGGATAGGGCAGATTTCAATGCAGATGAGTAAAAATAATGCTGGTTTTGCAGTTGCATTATTTTCTATTATAAAGCAAAAGTGTATTTAGAGGACTGAGAAAACATGTGGTTGGAAAGGTGTGTTGTGGTTCCTTCTTCCTTCTGCTCAGATAAATGTTGGTTTGTTCCATTTGCTACGTGTCATATAAGATTTTTTAATCTTTTTTTCAAGCTGTCTTCACAAATATTCATATGTTCTGGTCCCAATTCAGAGATTATTTAAGCAATTATTATTGTGGAAGGTTTTTGAATTATTATTGCTGCAGGAAAATTAGTCCCCAGGATCTTTACTAGTTCTATGAATAATTACGCATTTGTATAGTATATGGCCTTGGCACGAGTCTCACATTACATAAGCCCTCTGCAAGAACTCCTATGGAGATGAGACATAAACTGTTTCGTTATCATTTGTGGATCTGATAATATGTATTTGTTTCCTTTGTCCTATCGGTAGCTCTGTCGAAATATTTTCCCGGCGTGGTATCTATTATTTATATGCTGAACTCAGCTGAACTTTAAAATCTTTTGTTTCTGGGAAGCAATAGCAGGAGGAATCTCAGTCTGCTGGGTCATATGACTTTTTTCTATCTCTCACAGAAAATTGGTAGGGTTTTTTTTTTCAGATTCTTGATAAATCCCATTATTTATTTCAAAATAAAATTACATTCCTAGATTTCTAGCCTACAAAGAAGAACTAAATACAGCTCCATGGAAGCTCTGAATACAATTGTTTTTCATTTGTCTAAATGAAAAAAATATTTAACAGGTGGTTAGTTCTGATTGTGGTCTAGTTTCCTGCTGGTTTATCTCCCTCAGATCCTTCTTGGTTTGTATTGCAGGCTGTCAGGGAACAAAAATCCTAGAAACTTCAGAGTTCCAGGTCTTAAACTCAGACTCCTGGATTAGAAGTGCAGTGCCAAACTCATGTAACCCAACACTGGGCGCCCTTCCTAGCAAGCATCAGGGTGCTGCTGTGTTGATGTCTGATTAGAATTAAAAAAGAACAAAAAGATATTTTTAGAAAAATATGCTTAAAAAAGGATCCTTTGAATTCCATCTGACATCATAGGTTTCTGTGTCGCACGAAGAACGAATTTTGGGTTGCTGGGGTGTATCAAAGAGAAATTTGGAAAGCAATTGACAAGTGAGTAAGCCATGACCATTAAAGACCCCTCTAATCACTTGCATACTGGCTTGGCATTAATTCAAGTCTGCGTTTGAAAAGGCATTTCCTGTCTGGTTCAAATACAAGGTTATCTTAAACCTTTGGGCTCGTTATTAAGCCAACATTCATTCTCATGTCTTCCTTTTCCTCTCACCCAGTGCTCCTGCTCCCAGCCACAGCCAACGTTGTAGAAGAGCTTGGGGTTTGCTTTTATTGTAATTGGGTTTTGGGACAGGGAATATTTCTATGTATCCAAGTGGAATGAACAGTCCTTTATGAATTCCTTGTATTACTACTGATGATTTAATGTATAGACTTGAGGACCAGGGCACTGCAGGCTAGGCTTTTTTTTGTTGATGTTTTACTGATATTGCCATAGGAATAACATTGCTTAGTGTTTTCTCTTTGTAATCTTGCTCTCTAAATTTACTACCCACTCCTGATGTCTTTTTGCTGTAACTGAGATGCTACAGGCTCTAATTCCTGTTTCCTTCCTAGAGAAGAAAATGTCATATCTTGAAAATGCAAAATATAAGAAGAATGAATGAGAAAACACAAGTCTACAGGCAGTTCTTCTTCACAAGTATATCAGTGAAAAATTTGAATTGCTTAAAGTAAAATTATAGTGCTGCAGTACATGACAATGAAATGTCCTTAATGGACAGCTGAAGTTATTGTGCTTGATTGGAGAATGAAAAAGCATGATAGCAAATGAAAATCTATAAACTCTCAAGATACTGTCAGCTTCCATATTTAACAGCTCCATCTGAATTCATATTTAAGAGAAAAGTAATAATTCTTTTGTATGTTTCAGTTCTGGTGCTGACTTGCATAATGTTAATCTGGGTGACACTGAGCAGTAAATTACAGTTATGAGACAGAGCAATGTCCGTAGCAGTCCTGAGATGAGTAATGACGGATGATTGACACGTGATTTGACTGCTGGGTCATCAGGATCAACTGATTTAGGGATGACTGACTCAGCAGGACAACTTTTCTATTGATACTGTTGTTGAGTTAGTAGCATTCTGAATAATTTTTAGAGGACAATGGCTTGTTTAAAGGTTCCTACTGTATTTCAAGCTGGACATAAGCTATTTTACTATTCATTTTGCTGTTTCAGAGGCTATATGAGCAGTTTTGTCTTTCCTAACTTGGAAGAAACAAGTACAAACACAGTAGTTGTGACTGGAGGAATAGGATGTGTTCCCAAATAGGCAAATGCTTTATGATGTGCCACAGCATTGCTTCTCAGTCAGTTTAGGTTTCTTTGCATTTATGTGTCCCTCCTGAGTGCCTTGACTTCTCACGACTGTGCATAAATCACTAAGTATGCTACCTACTATGTAACTTGAGCCACCTTTTAAGGAACCTTCTGACTCTTCTTTTTGATGATATCATCAGGGCCTTGTAGGGAAGCCCAGTATTTCTTTATAGTTTTAAAGAAATGCTGCACCACTAACAATTGCACAAGTGAGTTTTGTTCATTCCTATACTTTCTGGCTTTGTAAGTCCATGTTCAGCGTTTGTTTTGTTTTTCCTAACAGATCCAGAGAATCATATTGATGTTTTCCATCAGAAACAAATAGAAAAGCCCTGTGAGAAAGTAGGACTTTATGACTTGGAAATGACAAATATGCTAACAATTTGTGTTGACTTCAGGTTCTGGTGGTTGCAAATTTATACATCCCTGTGGTGTTTCATCTCTTTGAACCAGTAGATTTTTAAATTTACTGAATTAATATTTGTGGGAGGAAATGCTGTTTCTGAACCACAGCATTGATAGCTTTTCCCTGATGGTGTCCACTGGAGAACATTTTATAGGTGCCTCCTATATGCTCTTTGTCTTTCAAGCCAGACCACAACACGTCATGAGAGAAGTTTCTCGCTAAAATATAAATAAGGCACATGAGGTTTTTGGAATCTAAGGCTGAATTGCTACATTAGGTTGAGTGATGTTTCTGACAAGATATTTCCCTCCAAATTAGCATGGAAACTTTCTAGATTGCCAGTAAATCCAACCAAGTGCCTGCATGTGAGGGCTGATTTTTTCACTTTCTTTTATGTCTTTATATAATTAATGAAGCCCAATGATTGACATGAAGGGCTGGAAAAAAAAAGATCTAAATCATGTTACATTCCATTGCCTCGATGAATTCTTTTTCTTATTATCAATTTATTATTATTTCATTATTAAATAAACTGCACTTTTAAGGATCTGTTTAAATCTAAACATACTTGTTATTTGAAACCATGCATTTAGTATTTCCATATCAGAGGAGTGAAGGTGAACTTCCCTGGAGCTGCAAACGTTGCAGCAGGCTGATATATGTAGACTTGTCCAATACTTTTTTGTATCCAAATGTCTCAGTAGATGGTGGGTCATGAAGCTACCAGGCTTTCCAACTTAACTTTCCAAATCGCATTAGATGAAGGGTGCAGGGGCAGCAGATATTGTATTCCATTTATGTGGGTAAAAAATCCTATAGACCTAAATGTCTCAGGATAGTTTCTGAGTAATATTTTGCGTAGCAAACCACCTCATGTAGATCTGATGAGTTATGAAGGAGCTTCTTCATACTACTTCTTTGTTTATCCTGACTGTTCCACTTAATATTCCTGTTGGTGTTACTTTGGATACTGTGATTGGGACTGTTATCTGAACCGTTTGGTTCTCAGCTGCTGATGATATTTTTTTCAGATTTTTCTGTATTTTATATCCCACAATCTCTTTTCTTATTGGAAATTAGTAGAGAAGCCAAACAGAAAGCAAGCCAGGGACCAGTAGGATTTTTAAGCAGGCATATGCTCTGTTTACAGGAATCAAGCTTTAAAAAGTACTATATTTTATCTTAAAGGTCTTTTCCAGTCTAAATGATTCTATGATTCTCTACTGTGTAGCATTCGAAAGGACCTCTTCTAATTCAGGTAATACTATGTTAATATATTGCCCAAAATATAATGTCACCTTTGTCACTAAATGTTTTTAAAGTATAGGTAAGAGGAATGATAGAAGTACATTTGATCCAGTTTTGGAGAAGAGTTAAACTGAGTGACAAGAGCCCTATATAAATGTGTTATTTTTTTTTTTTTTAATGATTTTAAATCTAAGTTGCACTCATGCAGAGCTGGTTCAAGAGACAGGAATGGTTCACCTTCTCAAAGGCATTCTCACTCTTCTGGTTTTTCTCTGAAACACCTTACCAAGAGCAATATGTTTGTTTGTGTTGGTCACTAACATAGAATTGGGAAGACAACTCCCACTTCCCTTCTCAAAATCCTGTGAATTGAAAAGAAAAAAAAAAAAAATCCGAATCCCATCTGAAACAGACAAATAGAAAAGACTTGCATTTTGTTTTTTATGTGTATGTATATGCCAATATGGGTAGGCTCATAAAATATACCTGTGAGAAATTAAATACAAGGAAAATGGGGATGGAGTAAGATTAATGAAAGATGTCAATAGAATTGACACGCAGTTTCAGTCACACTTGTGCAGTATCAAAGTTCTTTCTGTTATCTTGTCTAGGATTCACTACAATGTGTTCAAATTGCCATTTTACATTTTATATAATGTCTGACTTTTCAAGAAGTATTAAAAATAGCTCTTATGCATTTATTTTCAGCTTCTATGAAGCAGTTTAAGAAAGATTGAAAACAATATATTTTCAGACAATAACGATGCCTATATATAGTGGTAAATATAACATTGTTTATAATGATAATTAATTGTCATGTGACTTAAGTTTTGGGGAATTTTAAAATACAGAATGACCAGATTTACGATTAAAACAGAAACAATTGTCTTCACAGTTGTGTTTTTGGTGGTGCTGGTGTTTTTTAATGTTCTTCATCCTTTTTTCTTCTCAGGCCCCAGTACTTCTTATACACATTTAAAATTAAGTGTCTGTTAAGTTGTGGTGGAATTCAGTCACAAGTTTAAATGTTTTGCCCAAGATTATTATATCAACAGTCCCATTTCCTTGGGGTCACAATGTCTAACAACTTCCAAAGCACCAGGTCAGCCAGAGGTATTATATCTTCCACACCCCTCTTGACATCCTTGTCAGTTCACATAGAAAAATAATAGCTAATCCAGCATTAGCTCACTCAACTTCTAAGAAATATATTAAATAATAATTATTTTCTTGCTGTCTCATATAGTCTTTTTAATAATTAATATTTCTAATATATTTTAAATTTTTATTAGATCTTTTTTTCTCTTGACTTTTTGGTTTTTTCCTTTCTTTGCCTTTAAAAATACTGGGTGCCTAATCAGGAAACACTACTTTTTCCACATGTAAATTCAAGTGTTTCAGTCTCATAAAGAATTTAAATATACAGGAGAATTCTATAAATTATAGTTGCTCCTTTCTTTGCCGTTTATCTTTGTAGGAAGGAATGGCTAGTGGTTAAGTCACGTCCTGGAAGTAAAGTAATTTGCCCTTTATCACTGTTTTTGTACATTCATATAATGCTTAGTCTTTATGGGCCTCTGTTACTCCAACATTAAAATTGAGGTCATGTCAGTCTCAATTCATTAAAGTTTAAGTGACTTGACATTTCCACATAAAAAAAAATAAATTTCTGTAATAACATTGCATTATTTGTATAATTGTAGTGTCTGACTATTGGAGGGTGTGCATAATGTCTGTCTCTTCAAAGACCTAGGATTTCTCTCAATTTAATTTCTTCCTCTTTAAAGACTACCTGAATCTCCTTAGCACATGTACTGAATTTTTGCTATAACTGGGCAAATAATGAAATATTTTTCTTTGCCTGTTGAACTGAAAACTGGGAGAAGAATGACATGCGACAGAATGAAATGGGTACAGCAGTCATGGGGAAGAATACATGGGATTTCTTTTTGAGGTTTTTTTTTTGTTTGCTTCTGACCAACAACCCAAACTGCTTTCCTATAAAATGTGATATTAATTTCCTACGTGCCATAGTTTGGAATAAATGATTTATTAAGTGGACCACAAGTTCATCAATACTTTGCCTCCAGAAAACTTGCCTGTTTTGACAAATGTATTTATTATTCCTATTTGTTCTACCTTATATATGAATGTATGCACACAAAATGTCTGGCTATGCTTCTGATACCTTATCAGAGTGTGTGCTCATTTTAAACTCAGTGTATTCGACAAAAAAATGTTTCTTTTGGGGGGAAAAAAGAAAAAAAAAAAAAGCATTGCGTTGTCTTCCAGTGATCTTTCATGTTCTAGCTCATTTTATTTGCATTAATTAGTTTTGGTTTTTTCTAAAGTGTGTTCTTACAGAAGTAATGACTTCTGCATCAGTGCTTTTAATATGCTGGAAAGCATTGCCTTATTGTTTGCAAGACTGAGGCTATCTGAAAATAATGTTGTTAAAGCTATTTGTTCACCTGTAGAAAAGTCCTTTATCAATCTTGTGTATATAGTGTGATTCATAGCTCCTATAATTTTTCTTTGTACTGAAGTTAGCATTTATGGGTCATTAATTTGTTGGTTTTCCATGTCTGCAAGTCAATATCAGTATGAGAGAAGTTTTTCATACATTTTATACTATACCAATGGCAATATGATGATTAGCTCTATGTATACCTGCTTTTGGTGTATTGATCTCACTTTCAATATTTGTACAGTCCAGATTAACATTGTTGTGCATTATATTCTTTTGGATGCAAAGCACAATATTCTCAATGCTTATAGAGTTATTGAGAATGCATCAAAATAAAATAAGCATGGACCTACTGAAATTAGTCAGCTTTCAGAAAACCACATCAAAAATCTGTGTCTCCTGGTGGCTACAAAACATCTTCTGTTCACTTAACATTGGGTTGGGGTTTTTTTTTTGTATGCATAATGTGTCCAAATTTCGGTAATAACATGGAAAACCTGAAGACAGCAATGGAAACTTAAAGAGTAAATTAGCTATGCACATTTGTTTCTCTGAGATATTATTACTCTGCAGGTGAGCAGAGGAGGGAGTAGCTGTTAACAGGCTTGGGTTCTATAAGTATGCAAGTGCACACTATGAGCTATGTATTATTAAATGCATATTTTTCCTTCTTTAGGAAATAAGTCTATATAAGTCCTCTCGAGCATTGTCAAAATCTGATGTAACCAAATGTATTAACATCATGATATACACTAAAACAGCTTTGAGCAGTTTGTACTAGTCTTGTTCCTTCCCATTAAAAGCTGGTAGGAAGTCACGTCGAAATAGGGGAAGGATAGAGGATGCGAAGTGAAATTTGTCCCATTTAGCACATTAGATCATCATTTTGATAGTCAAGAATAGGCACAGGCAAAGGTCAAAACTCTTTTTGTATTAGTAATGTCATTACAGTATTTACACTTTGATTAGCAATCAAATCTACAAAACTAGAAAATTACATTAGTGTGTGCAAACCTCCAGTTTATGTATCCTGCATAGTTTTGCATTATTTGTTTTTTGTTTATACAAGGGGTATTTTTACAAATGAGAACAAGGCACTGTAAGCTAGTGATAGAAAAATTCGGTATCATTTAGAGAATTGTCATCTGAAATGATGGTATTAGATGTCCAGAAGAGGGCACACTTGCACACCAGAAATGTTTTCTACCTCACTAAAGATCTGCATGCCGATGTGGTATAGCTGTAATCAAAGAAAATGTAATAATACAGAAAATTAAGAGGTTACCTTGTTAGTAGCTATGGGACCTTTAGGAAAAAAAATATTCAAAAGGTTATTTGGGGAAAAAACACCACATTTTAGTCAAATTAATATTAAGTGCATGAATTACCAAATAGAAATCAGGTGTTAAGTTCTACTTGCATTTTTGAAAGGCACTGATGTTTTGATTTCAATAAGGAATTTGGCAGGCAAGGGGTAAAAGCCTTCCCTTTTTGAAATTATTTCAGAGGGAGATGTATGATGCAGAGCTCAAGAACATATGCATTGTAATACAAGCTAATTAATAGTCAAATATATGATAATAGGAAATGAGATATATCGGTGTTCAGTGGGATTTGATATTGGACCTGGTAGATTATCTTATGACTTCCTAAATACGGTAGAATTGCGAGGACAAGTATGGCTTGTGACACAGCAACTGGTACCTTTTTCCAGAATTGTGTATTAGCCAGACACTGGGAGCACACGTGGTTTATTTTTATATTTTTACTTGAGAAATGAAAGACAGAAAAAGCATCTCTACCATAATCAGTTCCCTGAAACTTCCTTAGTGAAACAGTAGGAGTGAAAGAGGATTGTTTCACTTCTTTTAAAAAGACTGAGCTGAAGGAGTAATAATTTTCATTTCGGTTTGTATTCTTACTGGAATTTTAAGTATTTTTCCAGTTTTCACAACATTTAATAGAATTTGGAAACTTTGCCAGAACCCTTCCTTTTAACAGATATTGCAACTCTTTTAAATATTTTAGCATGCATTTGGCTTCAGCACAATGAAATGAAACATTTTGTGAAATTCATTTATCTATAATAAAGCTTTAAGCAGATCTGCTTTATAAAGTAAGCTGCTATTAAGTTTAGGATATCATATTGAACACATTTTCACAACACATATGTAGGGTTTTTATGTTTGTCAGATTAACTGCCACCTTGACCAGTTCTTTCATTTGTTAAGCAATTATTTAAAAACAAAACCCACAACAACACTAGGAGAGTGACAACCCAGATAGATGCACTGTAATTGTAATTAGGCATTAGCATTGCAATGAAATTTATTCAATTCAATGTAAAATCAGAGATCCTCAGAATAAAATTCTGCAGCTTTAAGTGGTCAATGACTGAGCTCTTTCTGACATGATCTAAAATACCTCGGGGCACGATGTGTAGTAATGTAGTTACTCTAAGGCTGTCAAATGCATTGCCAGATAGTATTTGAATCCTGGGATCAGATAAATTAGATTTTAATTGGGTTTTAAGGGTAAGCTGAATAAGTAGATAAGGTAGAATTAACCAGAGACATATTAACGTAATGAAACCTTTGGTTCTCTTAAAGCCATTTTATTAAACACCGTATAATCTTCTGTTGAAAAGAGACGTCATGGTAGAGTGGAAAGAGATTGACAGAGATAGGTAAGATGAACAGTGGTATTGAAAGTAATCATATAAACACATAATAACATAACCACATTATCTGGAGCACCGTAAACCCAAGAAACTGGAGAAAATTGCATTAGTTGTATTTTATTATAGCATTTTGAAGGGAAAGAAAACAAATTAAAAAAAAAGTCTAAAACTGAATTTTCCCAAGCTGGTGGGACCGTTCACCCAGGGAATTTACTGACGCTGTTGAATGGTGGGGTTCTTTTGTTTCTCATAGAGCAGAACAGAAGCTGCTGCGATGTGAAATGGCCAGAACACTTGCTTGTGTATTTCTGCTCTCCATGAACTGTCTTATGAGGTTTTTGCTCAGTGGAATTTTTATTTTTATTTAGATGCATGACCCTTCTTCTGGTAACTTCCTTTTGTCTTCCACATAGGCACATTCAGATGATGAAAAATTTCAAACAGTTACAAATTCAAGCACTTGAACTCGTTTGTTATTCCATTATTTTATCTTTAAGCACATTTCTTTATCATTTAAAGCTGAACAATATTTTTAATGTCTAAAGACCTTGTAATGCAAACTTTAATGGGAATAATTTATTACATAAATAAAAACAAGGGTCTCTGTCATGCATAAGACTCCATAATTGCAGTAAGTATCCATAAAGAGTAAGTTGGGTTCTTTTAATTTTCTTACAAAAATAAGAAGAAAAAAAAAAAGGAAAGAAAAAGAGAGAAAAAAGGGCAAGAAAGTGAGAGGAGGAATTTTTTTGTTGTTGATGTCGGTCATAAATACGTTAGTTCATAACAAAATTATGTCTTATTCTTCTGGCTGGGTAGGTGAACACAAACCATTATGCCTTGTGCAGTACTATTGATTTCTGCTTATAGGATGAGGACCATAGAGCCAAATCCCATCCATGTCAATGAAGAGTCATTCATCTTTACACAAATGCGTGAGGGATTCAGTCAGGAATATAAAATGCCTGACTTCCAGTATACAGATATCCCCAGCAAAGGCAGTAAGGCTAACTCTCAAGTTTTAAAACTTAATTATGTGCATTGTTAGATTTGGGTCTTGGGTTTTATGGGAGCTGGTTCGTCCTGATGTGTTCTGCATGGATAACCATCACATGATTAATCCAAATGTTCAATTGTAAGGATTTTGTCAATGTGAATCTAAATTAAAGTTATGAAATCAGATGTTTAAGAAAACAAAGCATAAAGAAGTTAGTGTTTTGCAATTTTGTATCATGATTTAACTACTGAAGTAGAAATAGAAGTGATTTTTTCTTTTCTTTTTTTTTTTTTTCTTTGTCAGAAGCTCTCAAGGAACTTTGTTTAAAGAAATCTGCCCACACCTTAGATGAACATAAATTTTATTTCTCTCTCCAAGCAATTTTTTCTCCCCTTTCAATGTAAATAAATAAATACGTGAATTAACAAATAAAAGGTAGGCTTGATTGCGAGTGTGTAGGACTAGGCTTACAAAGTAGATCTACATCCGACCATTTGTATGTATCAAACAATAAAACTTGAAAGCTCATTAGCTTGGAATGACCCAACTGTGTTTTATGCATAGGGGTCATTTCTTTACTAATGAGCCACTAAGCCAGATGGCTAACCCCACAGTAGTCTAACTGCATTAGTGTGATTTAGATTTTTAGGCAAATTGCTTTTCTTTTTTTTTTTTACAAACAGGAGCTTGAGAGACAGCTTTTTCTAGAACTGTGTAAAACAAAGTATTTTGCCTTAAAAGATGAATGGCTAAGGTGACTATGTACTTCTTAGGGGTTTGTATCAATTTCTAATATTTTTTTCTTGTTTGTAGTGATGAGCGTCTGTTAGACACTATCCTCCCTGGAAACTGTTTTGGATAGAAAGTTATTTTGACTGTCTTTATATTGGGTTTTGTTTCAATAGATAATGAATCAAATACATTCTTATTACCTTATATCTGAGTGCATATGAAAATACTTACGTGTAAAATGCAAAAGAAGAAATTCTGCACCGGTGACGGTGCAAGAATAATATTTTTTTAATGAACTTTTTCTTATAGAATTTTTGCTTGTCTTTATCAATTTAAGATGTTTCAAGTGATTAGGATGAGGAACACTTGCTCATTTTGGCCCGGGTTCATGTTGCTCTAGAAAGTTTTTTCAGGCATGTAAGTGAGGAACCAGGTCATTGTGGATTCCCCCAACTCAATTGAAAGAGAGTGCTACCTTCAAAGCACATTGTATTTTAAAGGACGTGCATTATTTTCTGGGGATGCTTTTCTCTCACCATTGACTAAATCATACACAGGGCAGGTTTGGAAATGACATAAAAATCTATGTAGAGAACAGGCCTAAAGAGAAGAGTACTTAAAGGAGGGCAGTTTATGAAGGATGACATCAGCAAGATGGTTTTGAAAGTGTTTCAAACATATTGTGCAAATGAACACCCGTGGTCCTTTCAGCTATCCCACATTTGAATGCAGTTTTGATGTAGCAAATCGTTAGTGTCTGTTACTGTGAATAACTTCGTTTGAAGATTTGCTCATATCTTATGGGAGTTTGTTGCAATGATGTTAGATAATTGTATATAAGTTCTTAGCACCGAAAATTGGTCTTATCTTCAAAGAATGTGGCTACATTTGGGGGAATAAGAACATAAAATGGCTCAGAATAAAGCTTTATCTGGCCTAGTATCTTATCTCTGATAATAGTCACAGGAGATGACTAAAGAGGAGTATAAGAACCTGACAAACATACTGTGATTGTGATTCTTTGCAAAATTTATTATCTTAGCCTCCAGCAATTTATGGTTCAGGGAGTTCCTGAACCATAGGTGATATTTACTGGTTTAAAAATGAATAATCTAGGATCCTTACTAACACAGCCTGTAGAGCATTAAGATTTTAAGGGATTTACACAGGTCTCTAGAATAGCTATTTTCCATCGGTTTGACCCTTTTATTTTTTACCCTTTTTTTTACTCTCTTGAGTTTTGCAAGATGTTTAGTGCAGGATGAATTAGGAAGGGGAGAAATGGAGTCAGTAAGTAAAGGAGAGACGTGAAAACTATTACACTTTGGTAAAATATTTTTGAACAATGTGTTGTAGACATGACCAACTTTAACCTGCAGTCATTTACATTTTGAATGCTGAAACAACACTGAACATGCTGCATCATGTCTTTTAAATGTACCAAACCTAATACACTGAGATTTGCTTGCTTAATTTCCACCCACTACTGTTTTCCTGCTATTCCTGCCTCTCACTAGCACCAGTAACTCCCAAAGCAGTGCAATTTCCTACTGTGGGAAATCTGCCTAAAATTAGCTGTGAAGATATAGGAGATGGTCTGGAAACCTGTAGTCTTACTATGCGCTTCCTGAACAAGCCGCGTTAAAAGAAGTCCTGATAGTAAGTACAGCATCTTCAGGGTGGCTGCATTGTGTGACCGAAATGCAGACAGCCAATGCATTTTCTGTGTCAGAAAATATTATAAAGTGTTTGGTAAAGCTTTGCTTCGGTAAAAAGGTTTTCCTATCAGCAGTCAAAGTCAGAATCAGGGCCAAAAGTGTACAAGATAACTTTCTTCAGAGAGGAGAAATAAAACCAGTGTCAAAACATGAGAAAAATGAATTAATTTTAGATGTGAAAGTGCAAGAAAATCTTAACACTGTTGTGATTTGCCAATGCTTGTAAATCTCCTGTCTGCAAGAACTTGGACATGGCTCATGTTCTGATGGAGATACTAATCACAGTGAAAAAGAAGAGGTGTTGTTCTGTTTTATCCTGATTTGAGCTCATATTTTTATGAGTTCACATTTCGCAATGTATTGGGGGTGTGTGTGCGCGCGTATCTCATATTTTTAGCTGCTGTCTCTCTTAAGCAAAGACAAATTTAGTCTCTCACTGAATATTAAGTGTTAGGAAAAAAGTGATATTCGAGTCCAGCATTATTTTTCAGATTTATTTGTGAAGATGAAACTTCTATCTTAATTTGTAGTCTGGGAAATGTAAGTATTTTTTTTTCTCTTTATTTAGTGTTGCCAGACTAACAGAACGACAATAATATAACTTCTTTTTGTCAAATCATATAATTAAATGACTATGAAAACCAAAGAGTATTCCATTCACTGTAGAGTGGTTACAATTTTACTGCCATGTAAGCAAAATTGTGATAACAAAATGATAGAGCGTTATATGCTGTGTACATTTTTATTTGTTAATAACAAATTTAAAGCGATAAATACTTTTCCTTCTGCAAAATTGTTACTGAATCCCTCGAGAATTCAGTAGCACTGTAAATGTAATCTGCAGTTCTCTACAATTATAGTTTAAATAGACCAAGTCTAAAGGGAGTCTGCCTATTTGATTTCCAAATTTGCATCACTTAAAATCCAATCAGACCAACTGTTCAGATTTTTATGAGATATGAAATACACAAATGGGTTCAAGGCCACGCTATGTATAGAAAATACATACCTTGTTTTACAGCATGGATTATCTAACTTCTTACTTAGCATGTGGTTCGACCTTCAGCCCACAAAGACTGCTTACTGACTTCTTGAATTGTTACTATATTAAATCCTTCGATTTTCAGTAACTGGTGTTTTATAGGCCAGCAGATTGCATTTGATTTTGTGAATTCGCTGTAACATATTGAGTTTAACGGATTTATGTAGGAATGTAAAACAAAAATAATACAGAAGGTGCTCAGAATTTTAGAGCACAAGGGCATTAGGCTTGCAGATGGCTCATACGGATAATGACATTGAATAATTTAGTGTGGAAGGTAATCTGGTTTTGACAGAATACATTAACATTTAGCCAATGCATACAGGTGTTTGGGTAGTGATCTGCACGGTCTGATCTAAAGGAGACCAGAGTGACTGTGTGAAGTGCAGCATTATAATCTCACTGACTATGCTTAAAAAAGGAGAATCTGTTCAGACCGTGCTAAACTAGATTTAAAAAACCCTCAGTACTGCAGTCTTTACAATTTCTTGCTGCGTGGTGTCATTTTTAAATTTTGATCATGGGAGAAAAGGAGGAATATTTGTTTAATGCTTTCATTATAATTGTATGTTCATTACAGGGTGGATCTAAGAAAACAAGGAGGAAGAAAGCAATTAAAATAAGAGGTTTCTCTTCTGTTCCTGTCTATTATGTCAAAACATGGTGTCCACCTTTTCCATCCAAATTCATGATGAGACACTCCAACTTTTTTTCCATGGCAACATCTTTAAAATATAGTAGACACAATGTTCATCTTGGTAGTTGAGAATTAGAGAGAAACAATCAGACTAATAACTTGCAACTAGTGTTCAGATCAGCTGGCAGGAGCTGTTTGGGTTGCATTTGCTTGGCTGTGCATGCATTCCTCTAAGGAGTTGTGTCATATTTTTGCAGCTGTCCCTGACACACACATGCAAACACACAGAGACCGTGTTAGTTTGTTTTATTTCAGCCTGAAGTCAGTTTACTCTCATTATTATTTGTGTTAACTGATATGTCTGGAAGATGGTAACCAATTGTCCCTCACTCTTCGATGAAATACATTTCTCTAAAATCCATATTAATGAAGGTAACAAAAATGTATGCTTCAAGGAGTATTCATGATGACATTGGATAATGAGTATGTAACTTAAATGATGTACATCGTCTTTATGAAATTTAAGCTGAATAATTTTGGCTTGGCAAGAAAAAACTGCCAGTTTTAATATTTGGGAATAGAATAGACCATTTCAGTTGGAAGGGACCTACAATGATCATCTAGTCCAACTGCCTGACCAATTCAGGGCTGACCAAGTTAAAGCTGTTGTTAAGGGCATTGTCCAAATGCCTCTTAGACACTGACAGGCTTGGGGCATCCACCACCTCTCTAGGAAGCCAGTCCCAGTGTTTGACCACTCTCAAGTTACGAAGTTAAGGAGCAAAACAGTTCCACTGTTTATGTGTTGTAAATGGTAACGTTTTCGGTGCCCAGCTCCAGTGCTTGAGCCATGCATCGTCTCTTCCAAGCCATGAATGTGTCCCTGACTGTACTGTGTGATCAGCAGCAGAGCTGGGCTAATCCGAATTTCCAGCTTTTGGCAGAAACAAGGAACGGGGAGCTTGCTGAAGGAAACATTAAGGTCTGATTCCAGATGGAGCCTTGCGTAGGCTGGATCTTTTTCATGACCACTCAAGCACTAGTTGAGTCCTTGGCTGGTTGTCATTATTGAACCCGAATAAGAATCCGAAGAATGAAAGGGAGGAAGCTTTCAGCAATGCGTAATATAGGGGTTAAATTGAATTAAACTTGCTGCTTTCTGCATCTTTTGTCTTGCCTATTCAAAAAGGCAATAGCTATCAGATTTTCTGAAAGAAACTAACACTAGGTAGAGCCAAATGTGGAGAATTTCTGTTGAATAGTTGAAGTTTTTCAATATCATAGGAAATTGAAAACTAGAGGATGTAAGGGAAAGAAACCTTAATACAGTTAGCACTCGCTATTTTTATAATATAAACCATAAGTATTATGAATGCCAAGAATAGTCTAACCATCATATTGATTTTATAATGTTGTTCCTGACTCTAGTATTGCAGTGCAGTGACATTTCATTAGACCCATTGGAACTATAATAACTGAAGTGCAACACCAGCGGATGGAAATGAAATTAAATCTATCTTCAGTAATAAAGAAGCAACGTCCACGAAGAATAGAATACAAACCAGTTTTCTAGTTTTATAATGTTAAATTACAACAAGCTATAAATAAAAAGTAGATATTTGTTGTAACCGTATTTCTTGTATATCAGCTAACTGTCAGATAACCTAATTGCTCTTTGATTCTCAACAAAAACTCCCTAAAATGAATTCATCTCCAACCACACTATTGTGAAATTTGTATTCTACAAAATATTTAACAAAGTTTCTTAAATATCTTCATGTTTGTGGTGACAGACATATAAAAAAAACCCAGCCCTCTGTTGGGAAAATAGAAATCTGGCCCCGCTTTGCTGCTTACACAAATACACTATATATCTGAAATTTTCAAGACCTTGAAGTACTAAACATTTAAGCAACATCAAGAATTACTTTGGATAGGAGCTTCATCCTGTTAATTTCAGTCACTGAATGATAGTAAGTTTGTTTAAAATTAATAAATAAAACAAACCCCTGACCTAAAAAGAACTACACAGTCTATATATTTACAGTCATAAGGTTGAAATGTTGCTGCCTGCACAAATATCAAGATATTGAGAGCAATTTGGCTCTTAAAGCATTCATAATTCATATGTTGTCCTTGCATATATTATCTTGACTATTTTCAGGTTCTATTTTAGTATTTGGAAGTGTCTTTAATACCCTGTTACTATATGAACAGATAGTAGGATCATGTTTTCGGATCCCCATGCACATTTTGGCTTGCATAAGAGGCCAATAATGAGAATGGGAGAAGGATAAGTTGAAAAGGGGTTTGAAGCTATAAAGCTGGGGAAATACAAAGAAAACTAACAAATACATTTTAATTGGAGAGAAAAGTTAATTAACATCAGTGAGGGCTGGAAATTTGGCACAAGAACATTTTTGTAAATAACAGGAAGGCTTTACATCACTTGTAGAGTTGGTTAGCAATAAGGCCTTTTAAGAGGAATGCCATTTTTTTCGTTGTCTTGAGGACATTATTTTTTAAATAATGAACTTAAAAACAAGCAAAGAAAAAAAAAAACCAACAAGAAACCCA